>JANRGW010027240.1:0-14455 GCA_024733675.1 Psilopsiagon aymara | reverse complement strand
CTGTGCTGCTTTGTGGGAAGAAAACACTGCTTAACAAAGGCTCTTAACTCAAACACAGGAAGGCAGAAAGAAAGGAACTTTCAAACTATTACCCTCCTCTTCCCAAAAAACCCCTACAGCACTCCCCCTCCCCCCAAAAAACCCCAAAGCAAACAAACCAACAAGCAATCAAACCCCAAGCCAAAACAAAAACACCATAGGGAAGCAAATTAACTACTAGAACAAACTACCAGAAAGTATCCGAGCCTCTGTGACGTCTTTGAAATGTGCATCGTACTGGGAGGTGTGAGGTAGAGGGAGCTGCTCATAGCAGGGAAGTTGGAACTAGATGACCTTACAGGTCACAAACCATTCTATGTTTCTATTTCTTTCTCCATTTCAAACATAAACTGCTGAGCTTCATATGGGGAAAGACCTCTCTAGAAGTACAGAAGATTAAATTATACGCTCTGATGATTCCTCTGCTTTAAAGGCTACAAAAAGATAGATAATGCTCGAGTTTCATAACTGGTGATAGGAGCCCAAAAGGTTTGCTGCAGCTTTAGCTGCTTAGAACATTGTTCTCCCGGTGTGGTGAGTATATCAGTTCTGTAATGTAGCACATTCTCAACCACTTGCCAAGAACAGAAGCAATCAACACATGATTCATACTAGCATCTCCATAAAAACAGACACAGGCTTAAGCATTGTCTTCCTAAAATGGCTGCTTTAAGCCTTAGTTGAATCAAGGCACTGCAGACCAAGGTAAGAGATTACCTGATTATGCCTCTACCAAATTTATCTTTTGCTGATCAGTAAGCCCAAACATTTTCGCCAGCAGAACCAAACCCCAGAAATGCAGTAGTTTTTACGGAGTTCTGCTGAGGACCAATCCCCAGTGTCACAATTTATCACTAACATGGCTAGTCATTTCCTGGGATGCATCTCATTTGAATAACTCTATTTACTTGCATGTAAATGAGAGAAATCTCTAAATTCATTCCCTCACCTTGAACCTCCTGCTGCAGTAATAGTGATTCTTTTCAGTATTGTCTTGACAGAAACAAATAAAAGTAACAGCCCACAGGCCAGCTACAGTGATAACTGACTTGTATGCATCTATCATGTACAACTGCACTGCCTCAAGCCAGTGAGCAAATTTAACTAAGTGAGGAACTGTCCACAGAAGTACCACCTTCCACAGTATTTCAGGCTTGCCAGATGCCAAAAGATAGGAAATAAATGGGTTGTGCTTGCTTTTATTTCTCTAACTTGACATCTTCCCAGTGTGGGAATGGAGCATCCAAGCTGGACTCTTCCTTGTAGCTAAAACTCTGCCTCATAACATGTCCATTAGCACGCAGAAGAAAGCACAGTTGCGTCTTGCCCCTTGTCTATATAAAGGATTTAACCAAAACTGGGTGGGTTAGCATCAAGACAGTAACAACAGGACATTACCAGATGAATACTGCGCTGAGGTTCAAAAATAAGAAGGAAAAAATGAGACTTGACAAGTACAAAAAGACTGGGTTATGAAATTAAAAGTTAAAAAAATAGCCTGAGAGCACTTTTGTTTGAATTCCCTTTATCTGTTCTTCCAGGTGCCCTCAACTACTGCATATTCCTAAACTCCTGTGTGCATAGTGTTTTTATTTTCCACAGTGTCTGGGACAGGAATTTTCTCTGTCATGTATCTCAACCCACCGAATACTACCTTGTGACCACATAAAAATATGAATTGAATATTAAAGAACTTGAGAGAAAAATTATAATTCAACACACTGCTTTGTGCACATCAACTTCATATGTTATATTTTATGATCATAGCTTAAACTATCCAAGAAGAAACACGTCTGGAGGAAAAAAACCCAAAACAAAACAGATTATTTTTAAGAAGGAATACAGCTACAATTTTAGCTTTCATATTTTAATGCAAGATATAGTATTTCCTATTTATTTGCTTATATTAAAATAAGAAACAAGAACTTCACAATCTAATTTCATTTTCTTAAACTGAAACTCCAAAAAAAAAAAAAAAACAAAACCAAGCTATACCTTCCTAGTAAATTAAGGAACATGTCATGTTTCTTGGATTCTCCTTTCATATACAGTGCCTTCTTAAACATGATGGTGTGTTTCTAAGTGACTTCTGAAGAAACATTTCTCAATAAATAGATAAGAAAAATAAATTCATTTTGATCTCTGATTTAAGAGCTTTAGGCTATGGGGATACTGAGTTTACGACCAGAATTTGACAGATGATAACTTTGCTGTAGCTTGAACATTATATATTTTTAATGCCCTTGTCAAAAGTATAAAGTCTATCACTAAAAGGAAATTAGCAATGTGTTAACAGGTACCAAAGCCAATATGAAAATAATGTGAAAACCAAAAGAAATCAACTGCATTATTTCCTCCCTTGACTGTCTAACTCCTGTTATACAATTCAGCCGACAGAAGGCTGACATGATCACACACTCTTAATGACTCCATTTCTCCAAAACAGGCAAGGGAGCTTTAAATAATTAGACACCTAAGTCTAATTTATTATTTTAAGAATGTTGGATAAATTTAATTTTCATTATTTTCTTGAAAGAAAAGGCAGTCTTAGATTCTTCTCATTACTACAGGACCATCAATCACCTGCTTATGTGAAGAAAACAAACCTGAAAAAGCAGCTTTATGCCTACCACCTTTGGGAAATTTATGAAAGAATTACACAAGGAAGTCAAGGCCCTTCACAAGACTTGAAGCCCCAATGCCATTAGTCATTTACCCATGCATCACAAAGGGGCTGCATAATGTTAACAGGATAATTGGTCACAATTTATTTGATGCAACAGAAAAAAAAGTATTTAAAAAGCACTTGAAAAACTATTTGAAGTGCTAAAAACAACATGCAGAGACAGATGGAGAAAGACACACTGAACTGAAATGCTCACAGAGACCGGCTTTGCCTTTTTTTTTTTTTAATCTCTTGTTCAGAAGATGGTCTGGGCAAAATTAATTGCATCCTGAGAGTATCAACCTTAATGTATCAATTACTTTACAGAAAAATAATAATGGAGACGACCAGACATATTTTAGAGCTGACAAGAAATTATTTTAAGTTATAATTGTAATTAACTTTGACTTCTAAATAACTCAAAACCAGTTGATGTTTAAATTCATAGCCTAGTGACAGAATATTTAATTCTTCCCCAGATTAATTTAACAAAATGAAATATCAGCAATGGAATATCTATTCTTCTTGATAATCTTGCCATACTAATTCAGATGGACATGGATTTTGTTTTCTTAATTTACTGAAAAGGCTTAACAAATCCCACTGATGCATAAAAAATTTACAACTGAAAAATGTTTATCCCAAAATGTGGTCAGATTATTTTTATTAAACAGGTCTCATAACAACAAAATTATTTTCTGAGTCAGGTTGCCATTTGTCTGAATTTTTGCAGAATTTATCTGCCCTATTTCTAGGTCCAAAACCTAGAAAAGGCTAACAAGGCAGCCTTTTGCTGCCCATATATACAACATGCTCCATTTTTAGGAAACACAGCAGAAGACAGCGTCTTAACCTTCAAAATATGCCATGTAAAGAGTAGCAGGAGTAAAACAGTGCAGAAGTAGATCTGCATTTCCATCTTATGGAGCTGCTTCTTTGGGAACACCTGTGGCACTTCTAAATGGAACAGATTTATATACATAGAATGTTCATACATACAGACATGCAGACTCCCCCTTTTTTCTTCACTGTCAAAAACTCCCACTGGGGCTTTCTTTTATCATTTCAAAAAAAGATCTAAGGGATATACAACTAAATCTAGGTGATGTGCAAACTAAGTAATCCACAGTGTGGTTGCCTGAACTGTTCCTTTTGTATTTTATGATCACTGCTTGAAATCACAGACTTTGTCCTGCAATAGATTTTACGTATTTGAGACATAAACACAAGTAAAGTTAACCATGTCCCTCAGCCTTGCAGGATTAGCACAGATCTTTAATTCTTTAATCCATATTTACGCAGAATAAATAACAAGGGCCTTAAGCTGCAGCAAGAAAGATCTAGCATTAAAGGGTAGTGAGACACTAGAGCAAATGGAAAAGGGCATGTAAGAAAAATCTCCGTATGTGGGGGTTTTTAAGATCAAATTAGGCAAAATACCTGGCAAAAATGACATTTACAGTCAAACTTACCTTGTAAAGAAAACAAATTAAAAACCTCCAGAGATCACTTAGAGCTTCATTTTTCTGGATTCCATGATAAATTGCAAAGTCTAATAACAAACCAATTCAAACACAAGCCTCCCCAAATTCTGGATGCATTTTTTAACTGTTAAAGCGGCTGAAGTCCAAAACCTATTCTTCCTGAACACTGAGACTAGGATCAGGCAAGAAAGATCACCATCCAACAGTCAATACTGACACCAAGCAACACCTGAACAGTACTTACTGCTATCATAGTTGAGTATGTTCAGTTTGAAATACTAGAGGAAAATATTAAATCTACAAAATGAGCAAGTCACGCCACTGTTCAATTATCTATCCATTGTAAAACCAAATATTTATATGACCTTAAAAAGGGACAATGTAACACAATCCTGAATTCTATTCTACTTCCACTACGCAATATATCAACATGTAATATGCACCACATATGGATTTACTAATAGATTTTCAACAGCAGCTGTGTAAATTTCTCACAGAACTTCTGGACTGATACCTTAATAAGGATATACCTCCATTGCAGCAGTGTTCAGAGGTCTGTGTTTTAATGCTTTACTTAGAAGTCACTTAATCCCTGTACAAAAGTGAATGCTACAGGTCTGTTTAACAACAAAGCATTATGAGACTTCATTTAGTTTTATTTGCATAATACAGAAGAAGGAGAGTATCCCTCTGATATCTGAAAGGAGATCACACCAAAGAATGAACAGAGCTTATATGGCATGGAGAGAAAGGATGCTTCATTATCAGAATAAGCAGCTGGAACTGATTTCTGTGCTGGGAAATAGAAACCCAATGAACTGTCCAAAGAGAACTATGTAACTAAAAATTTAAGGACAGTATTGAAACAGACTCTGGATTCTGAATATGAATCCTATCTAATGTAAAGAGAAAAGTACAACCTGGAGGCTGTGCTTTAGAACACCTTCTTATCCTTAATCCCAACAGCATCAAGACCCACTATTATGTTATTCTGATAAAGTTACTTCTTACTCAATACAAAACCCACTTTTAAACCTTTTAACACCAAGAAAGAACATTCCTGTTGTGCCACCAGTTATGCTGTGCCTTGTTTCAGTCTCTTAGGCTACTCTGATAGTTCTACTTGCACTCAGGTTCGGAATGGAGCTCAGAACAGAGTGCAGACTCAATTTCCAAGCCAGTAATTCACCCTTGTGGGTACTGCTTTCAAATTCAAGAAGCATCTTCCTTTCTGTATCTGCAGGTTGTATCTCTGATTTTCCTTATAGCTACGCAGTCTCAAGGCTCAAGTATAGTAGTTTGATAAATACTACGTATCAAGTGCTTTACTTCAGCAAGCTCACCTGGATATTTTGTTGGCTGCAGGCTGCCCCTAGAAGCAAATGACAGTGATTTTGGACAAACATAAACCCACAGGAGCAACACAATTGAAAAAAAGAAAATTAACTTGTCTTATCTAAGCTTAGGACTTCCTTCTAAGACAGACAGAATCCATTTAATTCTGACAATATCATTCAGGAAACCATGTTTTTAACTGATGCCAACTTAGAGCCCACTTCTTTACAGATCTTGCACTGCTTCGCTTGTATCTTTTGACAACACAAAACACTGGTTCTGAAGTTACGTGGTCACAGTTTCTCATCAGAAAGCTTGTCAGTGCTAAAGGACTGGAACCTCCCCTCATCAACTCCAATTAGGCAAATGCCTGTTCTAATTGGAGAGGTAAATTTGGAAGGTTGTTGTTAAGACTTTGCGCAGTTCCTCAGAACATCAGAAGTAAGACTAATTAGAACAACTTTATCTAACATTCACTCTTAAAAGTAACATGGCTGTAAGCAGGCATAATGTGGATATACATAGGCATTTCAGTGGGAGGAGTTGAAGACTTTCTCCTCATTTAAACTTTATGTAGCTTCAGTAAGCTGAGTAACACTGTATGGCTATAACCAAATGAGGAATCTGGTCTTCAAACTCTAACAATGGAAACCAACCCACAGGGATGTACATCCCCATTTTGCTTATGTTGCAAAAGAGTGACACCCACTGGCAGCAACAGTTTAAATAACGTAATTGTAATTTGGGTCTACTTGGTAAAAGTTAGAAAGTTTCACTTGAGAAAAAAATCATCATAGTAACAACCATACACACTTACCTGTTGAGTCAGCACTACTGTCTGAGGTTTCAGAAGGTGAAATTCTAACGGCATCTGTAGTATCTGCAACGTAACCCTCTGGAGGAAGATTCACTGTGTACATTTTCTTTGGAGGCACAATTGTATTGTCACTACCTACAAATCAGAAAACACAAAGTGTCTGGCTATTGATTTCGGTATAGATTTTCTCAAACGCTTTCCCAACTACAGCAATGATAGTAAGTAGACTCAAAAATCCTTATAGATAAAAAGAAAGTGAGAGAAAGTCAGGTTTAAAACAGTGAAATTATCCTATGACAAACAAAACTGCATCAAAATCTGTAGCAGCTACAGTTAAATACTACACAGATTAGCTCTTCCCATCAGAAACACTTTTTCCCCTTGTGTCAGACAACTTTTCTAGTCCAACTTCAGAAGAGACTTCCATTTACAGTGATATTTTAAGAGACATTCTACATATTTTTCCCCATCCTGAATGAGCAGACACTGCTTCTTTACAAATTGTTTCACAAAAGATGGATGGGGAGATTCAAGCCGATTACAAAGCCATAGAAGAAACAGAAAAAGAATCACAAAACTGTAGTTTGTGCATCTGCAGACCTTTTGAACATAGCCTATGCTTGTTTCCCCTTGGCTGCCCAAGCATCTCTTTATCCTTTCTCTGTTTCTTTCTGTTTCTGTATGTGCGAGAGGGAGGTGGAAGTGTGTCAAGCACCAGCTTTCCAACTACTCCACTGCATAGGAAATCATTTGTGATGATGGCAGTAGATTGGTTTTTGTGGGGCTTCTTTCCCCTCTAAAAAGGTATTTAAAAGGTATTTAAAAATACATGTATGTGTGGCAGTATGAACTTTTCATTTGCTCATCAGACAAGAACTAACTCTTGGAATAACAGATGCACCTCTGCCCCAGTTACACAAAACCAGTCCAATATTTTTTTTTTTTTTCGCTCAGCAGTATACCTCAACCACAGCAAACCAAAAAGCTTTCCAGAAGGCCAGGATGTAAGGGTGCCTCCAGATGCTACAACATAATTTCAGACAGTTCAGTGTGGTGGATTTTTTTGTTGTTGGTTGGGTTTGCTCCATAAGCCAACACAGACACAGGACTAGCTTTCCCTTCAAAACAGCCATCTGCTCTTTTAAAACACATAGCCAGAGCTTATGAGACAGTATCTTTGACAGGTGGACACAAACTAACTTCCTTACACCACAAGCTTGCTTGAGGATCGCTGATGATCTGAATCCATTACCAGGATACTAACATCAAACTAATAACTAGACATTTAAAATAAAGTTGTATCTGATAGAAATTTCTTGATAGGCATCTGTTTCTGAGCTGTAATTTAACTATACACATTACATGCAAATACATAATTTAACTATACACTGACATTTCTCAGAGAGCACACTTCAAAGAGCTCAGTATGACTGATCATTTTAGATATCTATGATGAAGTACATTTCAGAACATTCAAGGTACTTTTGAAAAGCTACATCACAGCTCTTTTCACCATCAGGATGTAATTATTTTGCTTTGAGAATACATTAGGAAGTTATTGCTTTTTCTTGCACAAGCCAGAAAATTTCAAACTGATATTGATGATGCTTATTTTAAAGGATAATAAAGGAAAAGAAATAAATAACACAGAAAGAGGAAGAGCAATTACATGATCTGGAAAAAGATACACTAAAAATTAATGTGGCATAATTCTTCAACAGATCCTTTCTATGAAGCTGATGCCAAGCCACTGAACTGGCAGTACTTGCATTGATTTCCACCCCGCCATCCCCGTTCATTAATGATGAAGTGCTAATTGGCATCAGTTTTAAATTACAAGGATGTAAAAATACTTCTTGAGTTAGTTATTTCTGAAAAATTTTAAGTTTCCCTTTTTTCACCAATTTGAATTTAGGTTTTTGGAAAACAAAGATTGCCATGAGAACATTAAACTCAATTTGCAGCAGTCCTGCCTAACTCAAGCCCTTTAATCTTAAAAGAAGTAGATATACTGGGATAACAGCTTCCCGGGACAAAACAGTTATACATGACAGAATTTGCGGAAATAGCTGTAACACCTAATCTTACAAAGAATAGTAACAACTTTTCTATGTAAATGAACAATGAATCAAATCAAGTTTAAACAGGAGTCCCAAAAGCCATATTTATTCGCCCCATATGCATCTTCAAGTAGTGTACAAACCATAAATTCAAGCATTAGTCTTCACTAAACCTGCGCCAGCATGTATAACCAAACCTGCTACCATATCATAAAAAATACACACATAACTGTATAACCTCAGTGTATCAAATCTCCCAGTCTCACACTATTAAATCTAGACTTTTCTGGCCTGGAGCCGTAGTCTCCTTGGGCTGAGATCGGTTGGGTATAAAATCATAAACATTGCTGCAAAGCAAATGGTTCAGCTTATAAAAATGTGACATAAAAAGTTTTTCTTTGACTAATGAAAGTAATCAGATACTGGAGATATTCAAGAATACCCTCATTTCCAATAGTTAAAAAGTCATGAATCTCATTTTTGAAGTTTTATTTTATGGAAGAAAAAAAGCATCTAAAGGTTATTTACAAACATATAAAACCAACAAGCATTACTCTAAAAGGCAAACTAAGAATACAGAATAAATATTCTGAATTGTTGCCTATACATATTCTTCTCCACAATATTCCCCACACTAAGAGCTCCTTTGCATGTAAATCAACCTTGTGCACAGAGTAAAGAAATACACCTAAACTATATTGTTACCAAGGTTGCACCTGCGAGTATGTCAGTAACTGGCCTAGCTATGTTATCACTTGCCATCCTACTGCAATCAAGTATTCAGCCTTTGAAGAAGGAGCTGAGGGTAAAGCTTCCAGCCACATAAGACTGCCAACCACCCAGTCTGTCAGTATCTCAGGCAGATACAGGATATTTTAAGGATAATTTTCAGCATCCTTAAACTTTCCCCTACCTGCAGCTCAACGGTGGTAGATTACACTAGCATGGTTTTCAGATCTCCAGAACACAAAGCGTGCTTAGGCACACCTCAAATGCAGAGCTGGCCAGACATGCTCATATAATCTCACTTCTTTGCTTGCTAGTGAGTCTGATTAAACCCTGGGCAGAGACTGAATTGCTTCCAAGTTTCTAAGGTGGGTTGACCCTGGCTAGCAGTCAAGCTCCCCCGACATGGGATGAGGGTGAGGAACAGAAAACACGGGAAGAACAGGAATGAGAGAGTTCATATGTCAAAGACATGGAGATCTCTTACCAGCTACTGCTGTAGGCAAACCAGACTCAGCTTGGGAAAACAGATTTAATTTACTGCCAGTTACTCAAAATACTTATTTACTGACACAGCCATTGGGAAACGGAAGCAAAAATTAAAAATGCAAACATTAAAACACTTCAGAAAGACACCTTTCCTCTCCAGTTCATGTTCACTCCCAACTTCTCCCAGCTATCACTGCTGGTTACACTCAGTCCCTGCAGTGAGGCAGTGCAAGGTGGCCTTGGAAGCTGTTTACAGTATGCAAGTAACAGCTTTTCTTTGCTGAGTCTTCCTTTCTACTCTTCCCCGTTGCCAGCGGGGGTCCTCTGTGGGCTGCAGTCCTTCAGGAACATTTGACCAACCACAGAGCACCTCCTTTGCCTCTGTTCCTGCTGTTACTTGTCCGTCCTTCTTGTTCCACCCTTTCTCGGAGTTTTCTCTCCTTTCTCACATGTTTTAACAGAGGCACCACCACCTCTGCTGCAGGGTTGGGCTCAGATGTGCCCTGCAGTGGGTGGGATGGATCCAGCTGGAACTGGGTCCGGCATGGGGCAGCCCCAGTGTAAGCACTCAGTACAGTTTCGCAATGGTATACACTGATCTTGTCTTTCCTATGAAGCACTTCCCTGCAACTCAAATCCTTGGTAACACACTGCTATGCTCCCACAGGGAAGGACTCCTGGAACAAATATATCACTTAAGTACAGAATTCCGCTAGAACATCTTGCCACCTCCCCCAAGCCACCAGCAAGTCAGCCCAGCCTGACCACAACTGCGATCTTTCCCACAAAATTATCCCCTGGGAACACCCAGCTATCACTTCTCCACATGGAAGAGTTCAATCTGCAAAAGAGATCTTTACAGAAAAGTGGAGAGGGTTTAATACTAGGTCCAAGGTTTGATGAGTTAGATGTCACACCTACAAAAGTCATTATTCTTAGTAGGCACTTACAGTGTGGTGTTACAGAAGACATAGCATGGACAAAAATAAGACTCTAAAAAGGTCTGTTACCTCCTTTAAGAAGTTTATATTAAAGTATATTTTTACTTATTATGTGACCTAGAACATGACCATCTTCTAGGTATTCCTCATTTTTGTTACATTTTATTACTGAGACTACAACCTGAAAACCATGACAATCCCCAGTGCACACATACAACCCTTTATTCTCTACACAATATAGATCCAGTATCACTTTCTCCCTCATTGACTTGCAAGACAAGCATCTTTAAAGACAATGCTTATGCAAATCACAGGCAAGAGAGTTTTGTCTCCTCCAAAAAACCTTCATAAATTTAAGAGCAGTGAAGGTAGTATCAGTGACTAATAGTAGAGCATACACACCTTGAGGGTCCTCCTGACCTGTGGTACTGAAAAATAGGTACTTTTCCAGTTGGTCAATATTTAGTTATTAATAGTCCTTCATCACCATGAATGCTGTAACAAATCTGTTAATCCCAAACACACTTCATTGCCCAGTGTATATACATTTTTTTTTCTGACAATATCCAAGTTCTTGAACATCAAGCTATAGTTCGTCTGTCACAGTAGGTACATCAGAGTAACTTCAAGAACACAAGCTGTTACATGGGTGTGCAATCATCCTCTGCTCACAGGTTGACTTTCACAGGATTGTTTCCAATCTCAAATCAACAGACACAGTAGAGCGCTTTCCACAAAGGCAGAACCTTTTAGCTCAAGTAGTCTTCTGTGAAATCAGAAAGTACAATCATTTTCCTTGGTGTGCTGCATAATTCCTGTTGCTTGACCTTAGCCTTCAGCAGGATTCTCTCCCTCAATACTAGGTATGTCACATTGGGTAGAGAGAAAAAATTACGCTAATAATAAACAACCTAGCAAAGAATGGAGAGTCACTTACTCACATGATAACCATCACACAGTAATGGAAATGCTGTACTGCTTTGCTGGGTGATTGGGATAGCTGGTGAATTATTTCCATACAAATTCACTACTGCAGGTAGGAACTTCCTTCTCAAAATATTATGAAACTTCCTTTATGGAGAGCTAATAAATATAGCTTACTCTTACAGTCTAATTCTTTTGGCTTGTTTTAATACCTCTAGCACACGATATTAGTAATTTAACTAATAAAAATTTTTCTCATCTGCAAATATCCATCCCCTCATTACCTGAACTTTACTGGAATAAATAAGGAGAGCCACTCAAACCACTTTTTGGCTTAAGAAAATGCACTCCTTCACATAGTCTTCATCTCTTTCTAAATAAAGCTAATTAGGCGTCCATAAGACATTCAGTAATCTCATGTTACATTAGTTGCTACTGTCACATACTTTATTGGCATCAACATTTGTAACAGAATACTGAAAAGGTATTTTCATCTGAGGAGTTTCTTCAGCTTTAGAATTTTGAAGATGTCTGCTATTCTACTTTAAACAGTAAATTTACCTGTATGCCCGGTAAAACTTCAAAGCATACAGTTCCACTCTAAAGGGCACAATTACAGAGATTCAAAACAACAAATTAATGAAAGAAAAAAAAAAATCAGGTAATTAAATAGATCCATCTTTTCCTTTGGCTCTGAAAGTCCTCAAGCAGCAAACTGTTGGAGAACACCATGGAGAAATAGTACAATATGCTCGCTTACTTTATTGCTACACTTTCTTTGACACACTGTGGTCACTACATACTAGTGGAGGCAGCAGTACTCATGTTTGTTGTTAGCTTTTTTTTTTTTTTGACTGACATTAGACATTAATTTCTGCTACTTTATTCAGCTTTTTTTTTTTAAACAGGAAAAATCTGCTATCCTTTGATGTTCAAGAAATGGCATGATTTCACTGCATTCCCAGACTTATTATATTTTTTTAATAATAATAATAATTACTAATAATAACAGAAGCCTAGCCACATTGCAGCAGACTGTTCCAAATTCTTAGGATATCTATGTGCCATTTATGTCTGGTAGCATGTTGTCACTCAAGTCAGTTGACTCCAGCTTCCCTTCTGACACTTCATATTACTAGAATAGCTTCACTTCATTAAAAAGAGAAAGTTTAGATAAAACCAGAAACCTCCAGATAAGAGGTTGCTCCCTCTTCTAAAATAATGGAAATGACTATGAAGTAAATGCAGTCAGGAGTTACGGGAGTCTTTCCTAGACATTCGTTTTTATGACTTGGTAACTCAGGACACTTGATTAGATAAATAAAACTAGGTCTGCAAGACTTAGTTTTGACTGAAAATTTCTTTTTCTACTCATGGCTTTTGATGACTTCTGCCAGCTATCACATGGATGAGCAAAATGATTTCTCTTTCATCCCACCAACATATGATCACCTGCAGCCAGTCCTCGTGACCACCAGGCTTCTCAGGAGCTCAGATGAGCACAAAGTTTCAGTAGACAAATCCCTAGGGAGCTAACGTGCGCCTAGAGCTTTGGGTTTGGAACCAACTCCTGCAGCAGCAACCCCCGGCTCTCTCCTCTGCAGAGCATGCAAACTGAAGAGAATGCAAGAGGAAAAAGAGTAGCTGACTGCTTGCCTTACAGTTTGTCCTTTCCAATGTCCTAAGATAATTACATTTTCAGTGAAACTAGATACAGTCATTCAGTGCTGCCCATGGGTTGGGTGGGATGGATTCCCAGTCCTTTTCAACTAAGCACATTGCAATATTTCTTGAAAGAAGGGTTTACTTAATATTTGACAAGCTACATTTCAGCCTTCCTGTTCAAACATAAGTTCGATCAGAAAGGAGGGAGAATGCAAAGAGGAGTAATGACAGCATCCAAATGATTGATGATCCATACACTCATCTTGTATTAAATGTCTCAAATACTTCTACAAATATTGCCAACTTAGTTACCTTTTTGTTAACCCCTCTGCACTTTTGAAAAGCTGCCTACATTGGGTTTTATTTATTCTGTTTTTAAATTATTGTTTTGCAATTCAAATTAACTTTCCATTTTATTAAAATCTACTGTACTCAGGTTCAAACACCTGTAAGAGGTTATCATGACAATTCCTTATTTCCCAAAGCTGTCTCATTTACCTCCTCTACAGGCTCATGCAAGTCTTTCCCATACAATGGCATTTTACCACAGTCTTAAGCTTTCTTTCACTCTAAAGGTTAGTAGTTTATTTCCATAAACACATATGCACTTCTTACACTTTCGATGGCTATGCATTTATTTCAGCGTAGATTGCATCTTCAGTATAAAACTAACATTTTCTTCCACTCAATACCAGGCCTTATCAGTGCCTCATGTGTATGAACAGCAGGAATTACACTTTTTTTCTTAAGACCTGAAACATGTGTAAGATGACCTAAAAACTAATACAAAGTTGTTTTTTTTTTCCTTTTTTAAATTATGCCATACATCATTAAATACACCTATATAAAGGAAAACAACAAAAGCCAAACCACAAACAAAAAAACCCCAAACAAACAGGGTACTGTTTTCTTTTGCTTTTCATACCTTACAAACATTTTTTTTTTGCTTGCTTATTTAAAACACATTTTTAAATCATTCTGGTTTCTGTTAATAATTCTAAGGGAATAACTGCAAGTTATCAATTAAAGTAACATGGTCAAACTTGCAGAGAGGTCTTGATGCTCAGATAACTACAGCATAAGAAGTAAACAACTTGAGAAAATCCTCAGTACTTCGTCATCATTGTCTTCTCCAGCTTGATGGAAACCAAAAACATCAGAAGGAAACTGAGGTCAATAAAGATATACTCATTTTACAAAGCCCAAAGCTGAGATGGGAAATCATTAAAAAAAATCCAAACAACCAAAACAACCAACTAACCCAAACCAAAACCAAATAAACCTTCCCCCCCCCCCCAAAAACCATCAAA
>JANRGW010027239.1:0-18091 GCA_024733675.1 Psilopsiagon aymara | reverse complement strand
CCTTTTTCCCCACCATCACCCCTCCCTTCCCCCCCCCCCCCCTTCTCTATTTTGGGTCATTTAGTCCATATACTTTGATGGAGGGCATCCTTCTCTGAACTTATGCATCAAAATGTACTCTCCAATGGATATCTGGAGGTATAATTTGCCCCCTAACACTCTTCAATCTTTATTGCTGACAGATTCAAGGATGCCTAACTCCCACAAGAAAAAAAAAGAAACCCACATTAATCTTCAAAAACATGCCCTTACCCTTCCTTCTGAAAATGAAAATGGATGCTCTTTGTGAAATTATCTGAGTTTTGCTTTAAACCCTGAGGATCATGCACTTTGGAAACAAATTTGAATCTGAAAAGTTTGTAAATAAAAATATGCTGGTATATAAATACAAATCGTGAACGATGCTAAATATTTCCTTGGGGTCATGAAGCGCTCAGCTTCCTTCTCAGCAGATGTTAATAGAAATCAAAAGCTTCCTGGATACAATCTGTGGGATTCCCACATACACTTTTTCTGTGTACTGGATGGAATTACTCTTTTTGCTTCATGATTTTGTAGGTGATACTATATTATGGAAACAGCTCCAAAACAGGCACTGGCACCCATCCAAACTAAACCAAACACCCATTCAATTACTAACAACATTTAAAAAACAAAACAGCTAATTTGGGTATCTGAAAGCAGACAGGCAACCTAAAAGACTTAAAATGACCTTTATGTTTCTAGATAGTGCAAGAAAACAGCCCTAAAGAGAGTGCAATGCCTTTTCCATTATGTGTTTTTTCTGATGCCTTATGCAAAAAAAGAGCTTTGGAACAGCCTTTGAAGGAGAGGGCTCCTAACTCACAAGCAGCATTCCCATCTCCATACCCACAATTTAGCAAAAGCCGTAATAAATGTCAGTCTCGGAAAAAGACATTTTAAAGGCTTGTAGGAATTTAAGAAACTTATCTTAATTTTGAGCTGATCCTGCATGGCTAAAACAAAAACAGGTGCATAGTTGATGTTCACCAGAAAAAAGTTAATTATTTTTTTTTTCTTTTAAATTCTGTTTGATTTTAAAAGTGTCTACTAAGAATTTACTTCTAATTCTAAAGTATTACCAGAAAAAAAAAAAAACAAACAAAAAACCAAAACAGGTATGATTTGATTTCATCTCCTTAAAATAATTAACCTAGATGTTTATTTAAGCATGCTAAAATTTCACACATTTATTCAATTGGGCTCCTTGAACTCCCTAGACAATCAAATGTTATTTTTCTTTCAGGTAAATACCTGTATTTTGATTCTTTGCACTGAAACAAGAATTTATGAGGCTGTGTCATAACAAACTCTCTGAAAATGCTGAAGCACGAAGAAATAAGGACTATACAGAATATGTGCAAAACCTGCCAGATGCTTTGTATCTCCACATATCAGTATCTCCCACTAGGCAATACCCCCAGTCTCTTGCTCCATCTGATGCAGAAACAGGAAATAAATGATGCTTAAATTCATTTCACAAAAGCTTAAAGATACAAGCAGTAGCAAAACTTATTAAAAGAGGTGGAAAATATGAGTAATCAGTGGTTTAACATGCTTAAAAAAACCCGGAGTTCATATCAACCTATGGTGCACAGAATATACATATGATAAAGGAGAAATCATTTTCTCTCTCTTCCATGCACATCCTAGAGAAGTTTTTACTTTAATTTAGCTTCTTACTTGGTGATAAGGGCTAATGCAGTTTTAAACAGTACATTTACAAGGAACAACTAATAATTTTTGACTGTTAGATTCAAATAGAAAATAAATAGAGCTAGCAATACCAGAAAAATCACAAGCAATTCACCCAATTTGAAGTTTAAGTAAAATCTAGGAGAAGCTGCTTCTCATGAACAACCAAATTCACCAGGACTCATTTTTGCAGTCCTTTCAGCTGTGTAAGTCCCCAGCAGAATCACACTTTTTCCTCTTCCTCCTCCTCAGATAAATAACCTGAGTGTGCCATCATGACCTACACCCAGTTATTAGCAAATAGAGCTATCAAATCCCACCATCAAAAAGGATCTGCTGAATTGCTTAACACCCATTCTCTTTTCCAAGCAATGGAAAACATTACAAAATCTTGCTGTTCCCTGTGTATCTACTATAATACATTCTCCACCAAGATGCTATGAGAGAAAGGCAAGAATTGATGAGGTAAAAGCACTGCTGCATCCTCTTCATAAATCCTATTACACTCAGTCTTTTTCCAGCGACCATTCTATGCCTCTGTTCACCTTTTCTGGTCTCTGATAATTATGTACCTACTAGCAATGCTCTAAGGGGAAAGATCATTTCTTTGTCCCATGTTTCTACAATGCACTTCTTAGAAGATTGTGATAAATAGCCAAAGCACTTACAATCTATAAAGGTTCACCAGAGAGCATATAATAACAATAATATCAGCTGATATTCCCACAAAAGAGTGGCAAATAGTACTCTTTCCTGCCTATCACCTTTCCAACACCAACTTCAAGTGTGGTAGTATGCATATACTTTATTCCCTATGTAGTAGCCAGACAGAGGTTTCCTCCTCCAAATGTTACTCCAATCTGTATCCACTGGAGGCAGACAAGTCTGTAATAAACATTCAATTCCATGAGCTACATGGAAATGCATAACAGTTCTTTATATAGTACCAAGATCATGTTGGTCCCCAGAATTGTTCAGGATAAGGACACCTATGTGGCTTGTTTCTAAAGGCTGCTGTTAAGCTTTAAAGTAGAAGATAAATATCTTTGACCATGGATGCCTAACTCCAGAGACCTAAAAAAGGAGTCATGATTACTAATTTCTACACAAAACATATGTAAGCAGAAAGGGGGTGAAGAGGTTGAACCCACAAAGATGACTGAGAGCACTAGCCAAGCACCTTGTAAAGTGGAAAACATTGTCCCAAGTCTCTTACCTGACAAGACAATATTAGATTGGACTTTAACTGCAAATAATGCTCATTTTAGCATTAAATTTTCACACAGCCCTACATTTTGGCTCATAAAACATGAAACATTTGCAGGAACAACAAAAATTGCTTTGCAGATTCAACAAGACTGCAGCTTGCCATGCCAGTTTCAAAGTGAAGGTATTGAATCGGCTATCATTAAAAATCATGAGGAATTCACATCTTGCTTTCAGGATATACCAGGCAGCAGTAATACCTGTTCGATTGAGGCCAGGCTTCTTGTATGGAGACAGCATCATTATTTCATGAATCATCAGTGACCTTTGAAAGATACTAGGAAAAGCAGGCATGTTCATTCCCTTCCATTGATTTTCTAATTTTGAGTAAATTGGTTTAACCTGGGGAATGGTTATCTATTAGGAATAAAAACATACCCCAAACTGACTTCAGAAAACAGTATAAAGCTTTTGAACTGAAACAATGAATTTAAAAGGGAAACTTGAGGCAAAAAAGGTAATGATTATATAAATCTCAACTTGGGCCAGGCTCTGTGGACAGCCACATAAGTATGAAAGAGTTCCAACTTCCTTAAACTTAAAGAGACAGATCTACAGGCCTAGACTTTCATTTTCCTACACTATGTACCTGGAATGTGTGTCTGGTTTACCCATTATATGTCTGCTGTTGCAAAAGCCTGCAGGAAAAAAAAAAAAAATCATCTAAAATGTAAAGTGATAATGGGCATCATTTTCATCTGGTTAAAATGAGAGATAATGTGCTGAATATAGAGAACATTGAACAGTCCTGAATCTAACCAACTTATAAGACAAGTTAAGTAAATTAGCTTAGACCTCAAATAGCCTGCAAGAAAAGAACCTGGTGTTCTCCAGGCAACTAAGAACACATAGGGCTACATAATGTAAGGGAATGGTGATTCATAGGGTAACTCTGTAGGGTCATCATTGTATTAGTGCCTAGACTTCATATATTCTGATAAGTAAACATTTGTCTAAACAGATTTCCTTTACTTTGTCGTCCCCTGAACATGGAATGATCACACCTAAGTCTTCTTTGCCATCAGTTTATGCTATATAATAAACATAAATTATGGCACTGTGGTAATTCACCTTTAAAACACATGCAGACTATATGTTCCTTTACTATTCCTTTTTTGTATTTATTTATTTTTTTTTTTTTTTTTTTTTTTTTCCTTTGGGTTACCAAGTAAGTTAGTTCATTTAGCCCACTCAATAATATTCTAGAAAAGGATATAAGCCACCAAATTCTAACAAGCTCATAGCAAGCTATATGCACAATTAGGTCTGGATTTTTTTTTACCCTTCCAAGCACTCAGTTGGTAACTCTAAGTTGAACTCCACTTTTTCCCAAGATCTTTGCTCTTGCCATCCAATGCTATGTCTCTCCCAGGAATTATGAGCTCCTAGACTCATGAATCTTGATCCAAGCATATAATTTCTTACAAAACTCCTTACAAAACTCTTAAGACTCCTCAAAGTTGAGCATTTGAACCCCAACCCCTGCAATGCTCTGTACTTCTTTTCACATCACAGAAGATTGCAGGCATAAACTGGCTATAAGAAAATGTTCACTTACCTCACGATCCAACAATGCAGATGACACCACTGTAACAATATCTCCCTTTTCTGGGTCAATAAAGAACATATTTGGAGATGGTTTGTCAGGTGTCTGTTTGAGAATGTCATAACGGATAAGAGCATTGTCTGTGTTAGCATCATCACCATCAACTGCTGTTATGCGCATCACAGTTGTTCCTAAGGGAAAGATGGACAGATAACAGATTGGAGTTAGCCAGAAAATGTAAAATCAGGCTGCCTTCATACATGAGAACCAGATGGACGCAATGCATAATTATCTCATCAAGACAACGAAGTAGTTTCACCTGATAGTTTGTACTTGTGTCTGTGTTACTTTACCTGCTACTGAGCCAACAGGACCAGTGTTTCTTGTTTGCAGCTGACATAAGACTCTAAGGTAAGTTCCCCATATTTGTTTACTTTATTGTCATGCTTATTAATCTCACTAAATTAATTATAGATTCTTTTTTTCACTTTAAATTCTATAGGTTGAAAGTTTTCAGGATATGTATGATCAAGATGACTTCTGAAAGAAGAGAAATATCTCTATTTTCACTTTGAAGTTTTGCACATCTGCAGAGTTGGTTGGACACTATAATTTCTGTCAGTAAGAAATTTTCTAATGATTAAAGCCTACGTTATTCTAATTTCAATTTGTGCAAATTTATGGGCTTATTGTGTCAGTCTCAATACAAAAATACCCAAACAAACACCTCTATTGTAGGCTAACCTTGAAGTGATGAAACGTTTTTTTAACGTGAAAATCCTGTAGCATACAGTTTTGCTATAGAGCACAGTAAGGTAAATAATGACTACAGATTCCTAAATTATTTACAAGGGAAAAAACCCATTCTTCTATATTACAGTTAATGCAGATGCTGCCAATTCTTTATGTAGCTAGTGAAACATATACTTCGGCAAGTAGCAGAAAAAAGGATCAAGTCTTTTCCTCTCCCTAAGGCAGGCACACTAGAGGTTCACACAACCTATACAAATCTGTCACATCACACTTTTACTTGCTTTGTACAGGACATTGAGAACCAAAGAAAACAAGCAATTAGACACCTGGGTTGATCCCTAGACTATTACAATTTCTTAATCAGTTAATTTATATGTTTAAACATAAGCGTTACAAAACAAGCAAACAAAACAAACAAACAAACAAACCAAAGAAAATAAAACCCCTAAAAATAATATACCTAAATATTATCATACCTAAATATTTCTGGTAATACTGACCTAATGAAAGAGCAAAATACTACCTACTAAGAAAAAAGTTATGATCAAATCAACAAGCTAGTTTCAATGGTGAATCAAAGTAAATTAACAAATTAATACAAAAGTTATTAGCAAACTTTATACAAATAAGGAATCTAGGAAAATGTCCATTCTTTAGCCTAAAAACTCCAACTGAAACAATTCATCAAACCCCATCAACTATATAATTTGCATTTAAATAACTTTGCACTGAAACCATGTTACCTAATGTGTGAACCGCAATGTCAAAATTAGTTGTAATTCTTTGTTGCAGATTAATTCTATGGTGGCTAATCCATTCTTTTCCCCCATAGACCTTCAGTGGGCAAATATTATTGTAAAATGCCACGATGAAAAGCATTTCAAATGCAACATTTACAGTCCTTAACAGGTCTGTATGACCATATCTTCTGTTCTCATTATCCACAGAGCCATTTGTGGCAAAATGACTACAAGTGATTAAAACCTTTGCTGCAGATAAGGCCTGAGACGTTACACTAGGAGTGCCTGCAGAACAGAAATATGTGTCATTCATGTTCAATGATAATCAGTGAATTTATATATTCTTTTTAAAGATTTAGAAGTATACATCACTCAAAAAAAAAAAACAAAACAAATAAAAACGAAATATTGTCGTAAAAGTAAAAACAAACCTAGCTTCATTTACAGGCTGATATAACAAGTGTCTGGCTCACTGTTCAACAAGCACAGATAGCTTGTTTAGACATGTTTCTTCTTTTTTTCGCTTTTGTTGCATTTCCCAAAGTCTCGCCTCTTGAGTGACCTTAAACATAAGCTCTCAAAGGTTTTGTTACATTGCTACTTTAGGCAGTGTTACACCCTTGAGAAAAATAACAAAGATCTGACAGCATGTTAGTTTTATTCACCAGTGGTTAAAGGTCAGACAACTCAAAAAGAAGCTTGCCACTGCATACCATGCCATGTTTTCCAATATTACAAGATGATCCCAGCCCTGGCATTTTCACCTACTTTTTTTGAAATTTCAGAAGATAAAAAAGCAGCTTTTATTTTGAAGAATGAAAATTCTCTCTTTTTTTGCAAATACAACACACTGTAGTATCTTTTAGATATTTAACACATTTTGAAAAGATTATGTGTGTTCATATTAGGTAATATGTTTCACCACTATCTAATATAAAGATTCAGTGAAATAAATAAGAATAAAGGCAAATCTTCAAGGGATCTTAAAGACTGCCCAAGTGTAAGTGAGATTGAACGG
This sequence comes from Psilopsiagon aymara, assembly GCA_024733675.1. NCBI lineage: Eukaryota > Metazoa > Chordata > Aves > Psittaciformes > Psittacidae > Psilopsiagon > Psilopsiagon aymara. Next base: position 11,052 of record JANRGW010027239.1, on the reverse strand, counting down.
GTTTTGGTATGCAACTCTTTCTTGAGAAATACAACTGAATAAGATGCTATACTTGAGTATGTTGGACTATATTTTAAATGAATATATATTTACTACCATTATTAATCCATTAGAGGAGTTGATGTTCAGCAAAGATTTAGAAACAGATTAAAATATATACCGAAGTGGAAATACTATGTATACAGTTGTTCTTGACAGTTCTACTGAAATACTTGTGATAAGACTGCAAAAGTACATGTAGATTTTAAGATGTAAACCCCCAAATCTCTACTCTGTCATAAAACTGGTTTAATACAATGGCTGAATCTGATTCTGATTTGCTGTCTGCAGTTCTTAAACCTTTCAACTCACTGGACATTATCTTGTTCTGCAAAGTCATTCCTTTGGTGAATACAGATGAGAAATTCCAACAACTTAGAAGAGTAGAATTTTACACTCATTTGGCACAGAGATGCTAGCTCCAGGAGGAAAGCTGTAAAGAATTAGACCAATTTTTCTCTAACATTGCTTCTGCCAAAAGTTTTGAGATACTAGTTTGTAACTACCATCAAAGAGACATTTACATTTAAGTAAAAGTTGTTATATTCTCACAAGTTCATATAACAGATGTAAAAATGCAACTTAAAATTTGGGGTTGTCTTTAGCTGTCATTATGCACGAGTACAATCTAAGGTTGTACCTGTTCACAAACATCATTGTGGAAAACAAGGGTTAGTGTTAGTGTTAGGTTTAGAGTTAGGGTTACCACCTACATGTCCCCATCGGTGCAGCAACCAGAGGAACTGCTGAATTATGTGGCTGAAATGAAGCCCTTTTGCTGATTTGAAAGTTGCTGCTAAGCTTCTGCAGCCATGCTAAGAATGCCTCATTCTCAGAGTCATACCTTTTATGCTACTGTGCTCACAAGCAGGTTGGCAAACTAAACACTAACCAGAGCTCAAGGCTGCCCATGCATTTCAAAGCACAGTGGTACCTACTTTATATTCCACAATATTAAGACAAAGCAAACAAAAATTCCCACATACACAAAAAGCTACAGTGGGTTAGTATTTGTGCTTGATGCCTCAAAAGTCACAACAGCTTTAAATCAGAATCTGAAATATATCCTAGGGACTTTTTGGAGAAGTCCAATGGCTGCATATTTCTGGGGAAGAACTTTCTATCCTAGTTGAAGATAGGAAGTACATGGGAAGTTGTTCCTTGGAAATATAGATATTGGACTTCCCTCTTCACATGTAAGAGAATACACATGACCATACACTTGGGATTGGACCACCACAAAAGAGAATGTTTAGAAACATCCCTTTCCTTCATATATAGTGAGACAATTCTTTTTTTTTTGTTTTAAGTCTTTACAGCATACATCCGGTCCAAAAGAGTTTAATTCAAGATGCACGTTTCCTCAGCATTACTCCTTCATCATAAAGTTTTATTCTTCATAAAAGATTCATTTCCCCAGACTTATAAACTGACTACTTCTAATTCAGTGCCATTTGATAAATACTTCCATTCCTGGCATCAATCAAATGCAGCTGGCTTTCAAACCACAAAACAACAGCTTGCTACATTATCATGTTAAACAATATATATTAACTTATCAAGCTGAGGAAGAAATGTCTGCAAAATCAGCAACTTTATAGTTCTGCTGATGATGTGCAGATACTCACTGAGGAGGCATCCTCTCTCAGTAAAGGTATAGTTATGCTTTTGTGTGTTTCAGCATTCATGGTTTATTTGTCATACATTTTGAGCAGTTTCCCCATTACCATAATCACTCATAAACTTCTCTAGTACCTCTCACAGTTCCTCATTGATCAGCTGTATAACCCTCCAACCAGGTGATTGCTCCAGAGGCTGCAGGTATCAATCTCTTGATCACCCATGTGGCTTGTATGTTGACTTGAAATAAAGGCAAAAAACTCCCCTTAGGCATTTACATGTAAAACACACTGCTTGCACAGTTTTGTGGTGATTGGAGCAGATGGTTTCTTAGGAAAAACTCTTTGGTTTTGGTGTCTTTTTTTTTTTTCTGTCAAGATGCCAAGAGAACATCAAGAACAATTCAGCTGATGGATGAGAGATTACTACTAACCCCCATCCTTTTTATTTATTTAGTCTATTCATCGGCTGGGTTTAAAAAAAGGACTGGAATGTAGTGTAACTGAGACCTGTTTCTAGCTTGCTGAAATGTGAACATGTGTTTTAAGCCTACAGCCTTAAAAGCCTCTGGATTTGAATACTAACAATAAAATAATTAAGGACTGAACCATTTTAACTTTGAGATCTACAGTGCTGAAAAACTTTACTCTGGAGTTTTCTTCTATTATTTTCACACTTTTTTAGGGTTTGTGCTGCATGTTTGGTATGTTAAATATTTCTTAGATGTGCAACAGAAAGGAAGGGGCCTAGTTTCCTAATTAATATGACTGGATTGCTGAGTTGCATTTCCACCTTCTTTGCAAGCTCAGATGTACTTCCCTGTACACTGATAATAATCAATTACACAAGGTACACTTTCAAATAGTACAGCTATTTTAACCCAAGAAGAACAAAGAATAAAAAAAGGGATGAAAAGGGAAAAAACCAAGAGAGCGACCTATATCTCTAGAGTATATTGCATTTATTACTACAGAAAAAAACACCACCAAATTCCAGAAAATGGAGCAAAGGAGGACACCCTCCTGACTACTACATAACTGATTACATGTTTGACTGTCATTTTGCACTTTAAAGACAACAAGCCCCAGGGAAGCAAAGCAAATATAAGAAGAAAGGTCTATTATGGTTCTAATCAAGTGCATTTGAATTGTAACTACAGTTATTATGCATGTTATTAAAAACTTGAAGACCTTGCCCAATAGAGAAGACATTTAGTATGAAACAATGTATTCAGGCTTTTAGCATATCTCCTATTTGTACAGGGCAATAATTTTCTACCCTGCAGTACTTTTTCTCATTGTCTATGTAGATGTTTGGCAAGGTCAGGATATGTGATTACGTTTTAAACTAGAGCATAGATTGTACTGTTGATCATTACACCAGGCATACCAACAAGCTGCAGTCAGCAGGAGTAGAGAGATGCACTGGTGAACTATTTGTAGAATGAATAAAACTTCTGTTGATACACAAAAGATAATTTACTAATGTTAAATAGCGATGAAGAACTGTTAAGAATTGCTACTACCTATAGAGACTTCATACAGACAGAAAGCATATAAATTAAGTAAGAACATCCCTAGATGAACATTACGACAAAACATTAAAGATACACAGGCAGGTCAACCTTCAGCAATTCTACTATTTAACCTTTTTTTCTCATGAGTAAAACAGCTGTTTTGGTAAAATAAATTATTCACTGCTGTGGTGGGTTCCTGAACCTGGTTTATCCTTTTTTTTTTTTATGTGAATCTAAACCCTGAGATAACAGAGCAAGGGAAATAGAAGAGGACAAGGAATAGCAGCTACTCTGCTGTTGTTAGAAGCTACTCACCAAATTATACCTACTTCGACTCCATCTTTCCTAAGCAATTTCCCCAGCTCTACTCCACATCACTGTCAAGCCTTCAGGAAACATGCTTTCCTGTCTCAGACATGGGAAAGTCAGCACACTCGTGCACTTACAGCCTCTTCAGATGGACTGCAAATTGCAAATTTAGTGAAAGATGGCTTACAAAACAGCTGTAGATGAAAAGCACAAATGTGAACAGGCTGCAGGTTTAAACAAACCACAAAAGGTTTTTCTTCTTAACTAGGATTCTAAGTTCTGGATCAGTAATAAAAATGTTGCACTCTCATGTCTTCTTCTCTTTTGACCAGTTAAGTCTATTAAGAAAAGGCATGAGTTACATCTTGGATCATGACCATAAGCTATAAAAAGTCTCACTGTTCTAATATTCTAACTGCCAATTCATAACATAATCTTACATGTCAGATAACATAATTCATAAAGCAATATAACACATTCTCTCAAAGTAAATGGTTTAATGTAAATGATGACATGCATTGAACATCTCACAGCAGGCGAAAGTGACAGAACAGTGATTTATGTATGAAAGAATAGCTATTCAACATACAGAGAGTAAGATTCAGCCCTAGGCACACTCAAAAAATTCAGAGGACCCACATTCTCTCTGGAGTTTGGGCTAGCACTAGCAGTCAATCCGAAAAATCATGAGAAACATGAAACCAAATAAGACATTGAAGCATTATTCAATTCACACACCTAAAAACAATGCAGGATCATTCTCGGAAAGATATTGAAGAATGCTGGTTCCTTGTATGAAAATCTCCAACAGAAAAATTTCCATAATCCCGATGTAATCTACAACCATGAGATGTGTGTTTGCAAACACTTGCTGGGAACTAGCTCAGATCCTAAAAGGAGATGCCCAGAACAGCCAGGCAACCTCTAGACTATCACTGCACCAGTGGAAATGGAGGATGCTACGAGAGGTAAAATGACTGAAAATCAACAACTCCCACCTTCAGCGACTTGTTCATTTAGTCTGCCATTTGATCTGATCTCTCTGAAGTTGAAACATTTTGGTGTTTCCAACTCATGTCATCCACCATGCTGTTTTCCCAGTTCCCATGTAAAATTATAATTACCTGGAATCATTCCAGTTTTATTTCAGATGTATATAAGCTGTTTAAATGCAGATACAAACTTTACTGTCATGAACAGCTAACAGCTGTGTAGTAGAAATATTTCTTTTAGCTTTTCTCTACCTTTTCTTTAATTGTTTTCCATTCTTCTATTCTTCCCTGTTTATCTGGGTTGTACAGTTCTGGACAGAGCAATGCAAATTGCTAATAAACAGCCATTTTTAAAGTAATACAAATACATAAAGCCTGATGTAAATTTCATATTCAGAAACACCAATTAGAAATTACATTTTGAATGTGGTAAAAATTTTCCCCAAAATCTCAAGACACAAAGTAAAACAGAAAAAATATAATTATTTCATTTTATCCCCGCGCCCCCCCAAAAAAAGAATATCCAGTTTTTCTTTGCCTGAAAGCAGGGAGGAATTTTTAATCAAGATGTATGAAGACAATAAATGTTTCAGAAACTTCACTTAGGTGAGTTATGAAGGATTGTCAATCATTTGTACTCTGAACATCTGAGATAGAACTGGCCATCTTTCACATCAAAGCCACTCTCACCATGTTTCCACCCAGCACTGTCAAGAAGAGTCAGGATTCTGAATGTTTACAGGAACGTCAATAAGAACAAGTAGAGATTCTTTTCTTAGTCCTCATTAAGCAAAACATAAATAATCACTGCGAACGCAGCTCACATTCATCTATCTATTGAGCCAGGGATTCCTCTGAATTTGAAAACTAAGCAGCAGTCTCCTGTAAAGGAGACCTGGGGACACTGGTAGTGAGGAAACAGAAGTGTGTTTTAACAGGTCCACCAACATGAACTACTGGAGACCCTGAGTGTGATGGGCATATTTCAGCTGAGAAAACTCATAAGATAATGTTTTGGAGTGATTTTTGTTCGCTTATTTGTTTTAAATAGAGAAATCCCATGCCAATAGCAATTTCATCATAGGGATGTCTGTCAGTCATATTTTCTTTTTGAACTAGAACAGTCTATAAGGAAGGCTGAAGCTAGTTAAATTCATGGAACTGAAATCCATTGGTGCCAAAATAAGACTTTAAATCAGTAGTAAACCAAGATCTAACAACACTTTGAGAATGAAAAGGAAATTAGAAAAATATTCTTCCTTTAATTCGAAAAGTAAATTATTAAAAAAAAAAACAAAAACAAAACCAAACCAAAACAAAACAAACCACAAACAAACAAAACCCCAATGTACTGTATTGAAAGTAGGTGTCTCATTTTTCCAAAACACTGTAAAAATACAGTCTGTACGGAATGGGTAATGAGAAACTCAGGATACCTACTCTGTGTGCATACTCTGCATTAGGACTTCTTCAAGAACAACAAAATTGAGAGCTTTTTCTATGAAGTTAATGTTTCAACATATTTCAACAGTATTTTGACCAGAGCAAAACTTTACAGGTGGAAGATCTCATTCTTTAAACTGCCTCCTTTAGTGAAGGAATTGACTGGCTTCTTAAAAAATCTTATAAGAAATGCAGCAATTATATTAACCCAAAACACACCATTACTTTACAGAAATCACTTTAAACTATTCTTTAATGTCCAATTAATGTACACTGGTCTCCTTCCTGATTATAAGGTAATAATGTTCCATCTTAATAAGATCTGTTAGTGTAAGATCAATCTTCCCTGATTGGAAAGGTACTTTGAGACAGTGGCCCAGAATTTCTGTTGATCTAGATCAGCCCAGCACTACTAAAGCAAATATTTATATTAAGTGAGGCTACGACAGGAATGACCTTGAAAGTCTTTATTAGGCATAGACAGCATTACCTTGCCTTTACTCCAGTTTCTCACTTAAGAATATGCGGAATGAAGAAGAAAAGCAAAAGTGTGATCTGCACCTTTTTTGTACCTCTTCTACATCAGACATTGTATAGTCCTCTTATAAGCAACTTATTGAAGTATCACATTTTTCACAAGGATATCAGATAACGAAAATACGCCAACACGCACTTCAACAGTAAGTGCACCTTAGAAGTCCTCATCTTTATCTTTTGCCTCTTTAAATAATATGAACTGTGCATTAATCTCATGTTACAAAGTGGGGATATAATTGAAACACCTGTCCTTGTTATTCATGATTCTGTCACTGTGATTCTTATCTACATCAATCCAAAATTAATCCATATAAGCCAAGGGTGCTTCAGTATTCTAAAAGTAGGGCTAATGAAAGAAGAATCAGACCTCATAATAAGGAGATGAATCTTTTTATATAGTTTCTAGCTTCATCTGCAGGAACCAGAGCACACACTTAGTCTAATGTATAATTTCATCTTTGTATTGATTTCATAGTCAAGTCCTAGCCATTTGATCTATTAAACATCTGAAAGTTTTTATCTGAGAGATGAATGTTTCTCCCTTAACACAGGATCTTTTTAGGTAAGTTTTTGTTTTTCTTTCCCCCTCCTGCAGATGAGCTGCTGGGTAAATTATTTTGTTGGTCTCCCAACATCTGCTCTATTCAAGTTATTAAAATTTCTCCTGCCCAGAAGATAAATCATGATGAACTTCTTTACTGCTAAACCAAAAAAAATGGATTAGGCAACTTCTCCCTATTCTTTATCTAAAGAATTGCATTAAGTCCAAGTAATTGCACTTTTCTGGATGAATCATACCAAAGATGCATTAATTCCTCTTAAAACTACAAACAGAAGAAGTGCATTTGATTGTTAGCTCTCAAATTTAGTATTGAACAAATCCTTAAAGAGGATCACAAGATGTGCCTTAGAAAGATATCTTTTACCTTAAAAATGATTCATTCTTTCTCTATGCAACAGCTTCCTACATTAAAGGAGTCCACAGTGAAGAAGGATAAACACACTCAGTTGTTTTGTAAACCTGCACTTTGAACTGGTCAGCCTTTAAATCATGTCTACAGTAGCAAGTCATTCCCCAGTAGCTTTCAAGAGTAAAAGATAGAATGTTTTAAAGTCATTTTCCTTTCTTGAAAATGAAATATCTGCATATAGAAACCTTTGCAGCCCTGCCCAAAATCCTCTTTTTGGTTAAATTATATATTAAAGCCACTGATAGCTGAGTTTAATAAATGATTCAGATGGAAAAAGGGTATGTTTTATGAATTTAAAGCAGGTCTTCGAACCTACCTTATAAATCACAGGTTTAAAAAACTATACCCATATATGTCATAAGAACACAATTTGGAGTGCATTGGTATATGTTTTCAGTGAGGCCTTGATATTCTTTCCTGAATTAAGTTATTGATTAAGCTACAAGGTTCAGCAACCTTTTAGTTAGGCAGCGTGCTCCCTTTCACTCAGTTACAAGACCTTTAGGCTCAGATCTCTAGTCTTTAAGGTTTCTTAATAGTCACTGGAGAGGGACTGGCAATTTTAGATGCAGCTCATCCTATTCTAAGCTAAAAATTTAAGAAAGGTGAGATGAAGCATCTTAGAATTATTAATTCTGGAAAAAACCCTAACTCAGTAAAGACATCAGGTGATATCAATCCTATTCAATCTATCTCTACAGATGTGGAAAACAGGGTTAAAATAAAATTATTTTTCTGTACTTTTGTTCTAGTACCACAAATATTCCAAAAGACTTCCTCTTTCCCACTGCATGGTGCACAGAGCTGAAGGGAAAATATGCTTGCAGGAAGAGCAATTGAGCCCTGCCCAGCACTGGACTGGACAGCTTTAAGGTCTGGACTAACATCTGACCCTTGAAAAGTCTGCAAGGATTAAGCAGAGACCCTGATATCACAGTTCTTACTTCATTAGAATAGGTGCATTGTGGTAGGAAATAACCTTAAACAACAAATCAAGTTATTTTAACTTTGTGTTCAATAGATTTAGTATTGAAAGGGCTACATTATGTCCCTGCAGAAAAAATATTGGTATGAAAAAGGCTCTGTAAGTCATAAAACATCTAAATACGGACTGTGGAACTCCTTAATGCAAAATTAATAATTAAGCATGGAACAGCTCAAAATATATCACTGTCAGCAACTGGATACTTAGAGATCATAAAGATTTGCAGAGCTATGTGCAAATATAGTCTCATTATGTCACAAGCTTGTTCAAGTATATTTATCCTTATGCACATATTCCTTCTGAGGCCCAAAGAAAACAAGCATTAGTATGTGCTATATTGAGTCAAGAAGGAAGACTCAGAAACAGGTTTGAAATGGTGACACACTTCTACCTTTCCACAAAGTACTTTTAAGCAGACCTCAACTTGAATGCATTTCAAATGGGTCATATGGCTTGCACTGAGCTGATTTCAACTACTAAACCTCCCAATACACCAAGTCCCTTTTCCTTAATATCCTTCCATCTTGTCTTGGCTAGCTGAGGACAAAAGTGGGTTTCTTCCTTTATTCTCCAACCTGTCTGGCAAGGGTCTAAACAAAACTCAGGAGCTATAAACACTATCAACAGAGTGCTGATAAGTTCTTCTTCTGCCTTAACTTTCATTACTCACTTATTCTGGAGATGAGCTTCTCATGTTGCAGAGAACTTCATATGAACCTGGCACCACTGGTGTGGAGATGGCTCAAGAAGAAAATTTTCAGCCCTCAAAAAGTCTGATTTAAGTTAGGACAACTTTTGTAAGCAAAGGCATCAAGTGCATACTGGTAGCTCAGCCCTATTGTATTCAATAACATAAATCAGGCATATAAGGAAGAACAACTGAAATTTTAATTTTCTTTTTGCTTTTCAAATTCAAGACTTCGATGAAATAGTGTTTCCTGGGGAGAAAATGGGTCTGGCCTGTGTAAAGGGTGCTCTCAATGGAGTCGCAACAGGTGAATATCTATTTCACCCATCTTTCCCTATTAGAAGTAAATGGAAAAGGAACTGGGACTTGGGAGCAGAGTGTCCTGGGTTGCCTGCCAACTTCTGCCCTCTCAGTTCCAGGGCTGAAGGTGTCAATAGCAGTACACCACCATGTTTAAAAGTAATCTGTAAGCACAATTTATCAAATACATGCATAAAGCTTTTCTCGGGCCTCAGCTCTGTTACAATTTTGAGTGGAGCGCTGATGCAAGGTGTATGGGAGGATGACAATTTCAAGTTATAGCAACCTTCAGGATACAATCTCTGAACGTTCAAGAAAATTTTCTCCATACAAAACATTAGTTAGAAAAGTCAAATAAAAAATATTTTACTTCTGTGATTTATTAATTTGTTTTTCCACTAGCTTATAAGTAAGAAATCCTACTTGTCAGGGATGCGAGGTGTAAATCTCTCTGCTAGTCAACAAAGTCAAGGTCAGTTCTGACTCATAGCATTTGTCTCCAAGATGTCTGCTAACATCTTCCTCTGGTGCTACCATACACTTCAAAATTGGGTGAGATCATCAGTTTATTATTATACATGTTATTTATATAAACTCAAGGGAAGAAGACCACAGAATCTCCACTACAGCTATATTGTAAATTCCTTGACTTTTGGCAAGACCTGTAACTTCCACCAACCTCAAAAACTTAGCAACTGCTAAAGGAACAAACAAATCAAAACCAAACTCAAAACTTATCAACTTTGATTATCTCTAAATTCTAACTATTTTGTGTCTGTTTATCGACAGAAAAATAGCTATGACAGCATTTGAGCCACAATGATTTGTATCTATGGATTACATGCCAAATTTGAAAAATTGTAGCTTAAATCATACATTCATGACAGATCTTGAAAGTCGAAGAGGAGATAAGTACTCCAGTGAAATGTACCAATGTCAAATGAAGCTATTCTGTATTTCTATTACATTACCAGAAGCACGCATTAGATGATAGCTGCAAACTCTTTTGTTCAGGGAATTCACTTAGCCTTTTATTCAAATATATTACTTTAAAGAGAGAACAGTTTGTAATTTTGTTCACTTGCATGTCATTTGTAAAATAACCCACTGATTCTAATCCCAGCAGCATTCATTAAGTATATCATACTTACTATGCCTATAAAAACCAGATCTGATAATGAACTTCTTTGCAGTGATTTTATTGACGCGGTGCAACTAAGAAGTAAAACAAATGGATAATTTGCTAAAGCAAATGCAAGGTGACATGGTGACATATTTTGCACGTTTCGCAGTTCCACTGTAATGACACAGAATACCCATAAAATTTCAAAAATAAAGAAAATCATGTGTATTCATGCAAGCATTGACTTTTAAAATCCACAACTGTTGACAAATTGGTTATGCTGTCAAAAGCACATAAATGCAGGTGATAAGACCCCAACTTTCTGCACTGTGCTAGATGTAACGTTCTCAAAGAAATTAAGATATAAGGATATCAGCCATGTGATTTCTTAATTATATTTTCTGAATTACTCAGACTTTTTCTGGTTGTCCTGGTTTAAGCCATAAAACAGCCACAGTTTGTTCACTCACTTCCCCCTTTTTCTTCCCTCTGCTCCTGGAGGGATGGGAAGGAGAATCAAAAGAATGCA
>JANRGW010027237.1:0-33305 GCA_024733675.1 Psilopsiagon aymara | reverse complement strand
CCAAGTCCTTCTCTGCAGGGCTGCTCTCAATCTCTTCTCTGCCCAACCTGGAGCTGTGCCTGGGATTGCTCCAACCCGGGTGTAGGACCTTGCACTTGGCGTTGTTAAACTTCATCAGGTTGGCATCAGCCCCCCTCACAAACATGTCAAGGTCCCTCTGGTTGCCATCCTTTCCCTCCGGTGTATCAACCGAACCACACAGCTTGGTGTCATTGGCAAACTTGCTGAGGGAGCACTCAATCCCACTGTCCATGTCACCAACAAAGATGTTGAACAAGATAAAACTAATTTTATCTTTTGCATTACAAAAGTTATAAAGCTATAATTTTCTGTCCATGAGTATATCCTTTGGGACTTAAATAATTTCCACAAGAAACATATACTTGATTTGCTAGAGTCATATATGTTCTATCTTGCTAATTCCCTTTCTACATTTTGTTTGGCAGATGGGGAGGAGCAATCACACCACAGAGAAAGAAAAGATAGTCCTGTGATTTGGGCAATTTAATTATAACCCTGAGAACTAAGCTCTGTTCCTCTCTCTTCTACATAATAAGAAGTCCCAAACCGTAACCTTTGTCTTATTTAAGTAGATGTCACACAATTTATATATGCACAGCACAAAAAAATCTTCCCATGTTCTAGCTGGTCTGAAGTAATTTCCCCATGTAAGCTCCTAGCCGTGGGCCACTGTGAGCTCTTTCTCTCACTCATATGCTGTTACCGGTGGCATAAAGATCATGCATTTATTTCATGTCATGGTTTCAAAGTTCGGCATTACATGTTCAACAACAGACTGCCTAAAAATGATCGTTTAAGCCGGAGGAATAAGCTCTATGAGCAGATTTACTTGTTAAATGTGGGAAAAGAAAGGAGCAGATTCAAAACTGTGTCATATACCAGATACCAGGCCAAGTCAGAACAATGTATTAGAATCAAATTTCTGTCAGCTTCTGTATTTTATACTGTATCTTATGTTCTGCTACCCTTCCAATTTCTCCACTGGACCTGAAGAAATGTTTGCCAAAATGGTTTTGAATGTAATCTTAAAATAATGCATGTGTTTGTTTGCTATTAGTTTTGTAAATGCTAGTCTTTGTGTCTAGTTTTCATCTCTGCCCTCACAGACAAAACAGCAGAAACCTTGCAAATTTTCCTCTCCTTTTCTGGGAAAAAAAGGATTTTGTGTATTATACTCCAAAAAAAAGATTATTTTAAAACTCTCAGGCTACTGTTGCAGAAATCTTTATTAAAAACGAATGACTATACGTTATGCTAACCTACCACCCCAGCAAAATGGCAAAGACTTCAAAAATAAACTGTGCTTATCATTTAGACAGTTCCCTGTTGCATCTTTTTGAAGCCAGATGTTTCCAGCATGCAAAGGTTCAATTTATTTTATGTGTAGACTTTTCAATGCCTGGTTTGCTTTCAATTTAAAATGATGCTTTGAACATGCAGAGATTTTCTGCTTTGATAGTTACATAAGAAAAAAGTTACAAAAGGAAAATATAATTGCATAATTGAAATGGCAGCAACTGTGAACGTCTGTTTATACACTACCACTGAAGAAAAAAACATTTTCCGTACTAAGACTGAAACTTCCCAAGTAAGCTCTTTCAGAATTTGTAATATGCCACAAATAAGTAAATAATCCTGTTCTGACATAAACACACTACAGAAAAAGCACTGTGGATTGTAACTAATGAGGCATTTATCCACAAAGTATAGCATGTGAAAAATGTAATAGTGAATAAGTCGCAGGCACCAAATTTACCTGGGGAAGAGAGAAGAATGAGAGGGCTGAACACGTGCCAATATTGCTTGCAGTAAGGTGGCAACGGGATTATGGAGACTCCCCACAGATAGGGTTGAGTTTGTCCATCTCGCATGGCAGCAGGGGTATCCTGCCATCCATGGCCTGATGGCTGTAGAATTAACTGAATCATCACAGTGCCATACTGTTCACTGCTCAGCTTGTGAGTGGATTTTTTTCTCACTTCCTTATCATCTTTATCCAGCATTATCTCTTGTCTTTCCTGTTTCCTTTTTCTATGCTTTCTTGACTTACCAGTTTCATAGTAAACTCCAACAACCTGTGTGAAAATGTGTCATTTCTTCTCTTAGCTGTATATATTAGGTTCCTAGTTTTATCCTTTTTTTATTTGTCTTGTTCGTAGCCTGATGTGCGATGTACTCAGAAATAAACTCTCCATAGTTTGTCAGTAAGGCTTCATTTTGAATACCGACATGTGAAATGCATGACACTTGCCTGTATTATATAATGAAAAGTAGCTTTAACAAGGCTTTTCACAAACAGATCGTAAAGCATTTAAGTGTTCCTGAGGTAAAAAGGGAGGTCCTCATACCCATCTGTAAGTAATGATAGCAAAGAAAAAACCCAAAAACATTTCATAGGAGAGGCTGTTACCAGTAGACTGTCACAGGAATCCATCTGGGACCAATCTTGCTTAGCATATCCGTGAATGACCCAGAAAAGCAGTTAAAGAGGAACGATGAAATAGTCTCATGTTGCCAAGTATCACAAGGTAAAAACTAAACTGAATCACAAGGAGTTGCAGAAGAATCTCAGAGTGAGTGACTGCTGAGTGACATAGCAGCAGATGGGAGCTCAGTATTGATAACTGTACAGGAGGAAAACATATGGGAAAAGAAATCAGCTTTACATACCAGACTTCCTACCAGCCAAGAAGGAAATCTTGGCTGTCACTGAGTTCAAAACAGTCAAAAGATAAAACTATGTTGGGAGTTATTAAGAAAGGAATAAAGAATAAGTGAGGCAACACCATTATTTTTGAAGATTTAGCAGAAATTCTCTAGGTGGAGAAACTGTATGCATTGTGAACCCTCAGCTTAGGAATGAAACTTGTCATGAGCGTAGTAGAGTTCTGTAAGCTCATGGATGGCCTGGAGACGGTGACAAGGGAGTGATTGTACACTTTTTCTCATAACAAGAGCTATCAGACAGAAACTTTAAAATACAGACAGGGAGGGAATGACACAAACCGAGGTCAGTGCTGTGAGATGTAGCAGGGGAAAAAAAAAGAATATTTTTAAATTTAAAAAATTGACCAATTCATGGGAGAATTGTTTGCACAACAGCAGCATGTTAGAAATAACTTGTTCCTAGCTTCCCAATGTCACTTGATAGTCTTTACTAGGGCAAATTAAAAAGAGTATTAAGTTTTGATAATTAGAATACTAGAAGAGAAAAAAAATGACACAACGCTGGAGAGTAGGAGTAATGAAAATCAGAGATGGAAAGTCGGGCTTTAAGCTTAATGTACAGTATGTGAACGTGGAAACAATCAAATAGCTTAGCCATATAGCCAGCTGAGTCCCATGTGGGTTTATATCGACATCAGGAACAGAAAGAATGAGAAGAAATAAGCTATCAGAATCCGTTCTTTTGACTTATGTGAGGAAAGGATTAAACTGAACTATTGTAGCTGAACTGGCATATTACCATTTAGAAACTTCTTTTAAAAGCTTAAATAATATATATTTGCATGCTAAAGGTTTAGTTACCTACAGTTCAGAAAAAAAACTGTTCAGCCATTTCTAAATTGGACAGTGGGTAGAAATGCTGCATGTCCGGCAGTGAAGATTTTTATTTGGGGTGTAATTTCTTCTTGGTTAAACAGAATATGGCTGAAGGGATTTTGTGACAGGGACTTGGTAGGGAACAGTGCAGTACAACTTGTAAGCTACAAGGCTGGGTATACAGGCTGCAAGAGAGAGAGCTATCCAGAAGTGGACAGCTGAGCCCCACTGGCCCAGGGAGTCACCTTGTGCTGGAACAGTATGTAGAGCTTAGCCAGCAATAACTTTGAGCAGCTTTGACCCTCCTGGGAGATCAATGAGGTAGCAGAGCCCTGAGGCCAGGCTCCTCCTCACCCCTCCCCTGCAGCCTGGCTCATCCGTGGAAGAGTAATCCCATTTGAGCAGACCTCTCACAAAGGAAAGCAGAAAGGGCTGGGCATTGGTCTGAAATGAGAGCCCATAGTCAGGATGACTCAGTGTGCAGAAATGAACTATAATTATATCTGTGGGTTTTCATTCATTGATTGAGTTACTTCATGTTCATAAAGTTTGTCCAGAAAGCTTGTTTTCTGTAGGGCCTCATTAAGGATATTTGCAATACCCACACTCTGACATTCTTCTACTGCGCCAAAGAAGAAATACATATTTCCCTGTTAATAACAAAAAGTTTATTGTGTTGTTGAGGACTAATGTTTTTCTTTCTTGTCTTTATCTGTGTTTTCTCTACAAGATTAGTTCCTAGTGAGCTTTCAAACTATGTGGGGATCATACCCCTAAAGAACATTGGGTTTTTCCGTGTTTCCACCAAAATTTAAAAATTTTGGGTTTCATTTGTTTTGTGGAAAGGGGTCCCCCATACAAAGTTCATGATGGAGCCATTCTTCCACCCAACAGGCCATGGGTAACCCTGTGAAAATGTATTTATGCCAGCAGAGGAAACTTACGTAGCTTCAAAAGCACAGATTGCTTTCTACAGCTGGATTTGGCTGTACATTTGCATCGTGGTTCAGGAAGTCATCTGATCAGCAAATGATTTCGTCTATTACAGCAGCAGAGTTTGAAGTTCAAACAATGACATTCTGCTTTAAGTTTCATGAGTGCTGAAGGGAAAACTGTTAAATTATGCTCCCCAAAGAAGCATGCTACATTTGCATAAAGCGTGCCGTTCTCTATGTATTTCACTTTCTGCAGTAATGTACCTCGTAGCACTCATAAAAAATTGCAGGATTTGAGATTCTTATTAGGGGGAGAAAGTCCACTTCCTTGCAGTACTGAGAATCATAATGCATAAGCCAGCACGAGGCAGGAAATGGAAGAAAGGTCTCAAGTTTGTATGCCCTTTATTAATGAGCAGAATGTAAGTGCCTGAAAGTATTTTAGTATTCCAGGCAGACAATTAAAATTAGATGGGGACCTAAAGCTCAGAAAGAAACATGAGATAATTACACTGCACTGTGTCTCTGCCTCCAATGAGCATCATTTCATTAAATCCTGCTTCTTACAAACCTTTCTCTTAGCCCCTTGTCATACCAAGCAAACATATGCAAACAGAAGAAAACATAACTTATCTTCTTTTTGCATTTCACATTTTATAATAGAGACATCAGATCGTATCTCAGATTAATGTCTATGTAAACAGCAGACTAGCAAAACCTCCAGACTAAGTGGATCCATTAAGGGTGACCCTGTAATCATGATGAGATGCTCTAACCTATAACTGTGTCCCTAGACAGTGCATGCCATCACAGATCTAAAATGTTTGCTTGCAGGCTACAGTTGTCCCGGCAGAAAAAGTTGCACTATATCTAGCTGATAGCTAATAAGTAGTGGGTTTATAATCAACTGCACTATTCGCTGTTCTAATTCAAGAGTTATCCCATTTTACCCTTCGTGAATCTTGCGACGTGCCAGAAGCTACCTGAAAATTCTTGTGTGGGTAAAAGTGCATTGTATTCATGAGTTGAACACAAAAGCATGTGGATTCCTACAAGTTTCAGCTGCCAGTCTAGGGTCTTGGTAGCAAATGAAAATCATTATGATGTGATAGGTTTTTTAGGGTACAGCTTCATGTTGCACTTAATCCCATTTAACTGCGGTCTGCTGCCAAAGTGCTGATGCTGCTCTTCCTTTCTCCTAGCCCTGGCTCCTGTCTTTGCATTAGTAATCACATGGCCACATGGTGATTTGAATCAGTTCACTGATCCCACAGGAAATGCGTTCAAATCCTGCTGGGTTAGCCTCCTGTGGCAGCAGTCTCTAAGTGTCAGGCAACAGGGAAAATGGGTGAGGTAGGGAGGAAGTCCAGCACATCTCATTCACTGGTAGCCTGAAGTTAGCTCAGATGAAGTAGAAGGTGAAAATCCATCCAGAATGTCCTGTCTGGAGTAGGATGGTGGCCTCAGGTCTTTCATACCACAAAATCCACCTTCTCAGCTTGCAGCAATAAATGCTCCTGCCCATGTTTTAAGCCCAGTGCTGTGTATGGTCAGACCTTCAGTACTCAGGAGTAGTACCCTACAACCTTCCCAGCTCCAAAATGTAACACTCGAGTGAAAAGCCTGAAATCACAGATAGCCCCAAGACTGTGAGTTTGTTATTTTGTGAGGGTTTCTATTAGGAAAATAAATTGCAGGTTGTAAGTTGTTTTCTAACATTTGAACTTACCATCATTCCCACTAAATATGTGTGTGGGACAGTTACAGCCTGTAATAACTGTGCCACCACAAAAATGCAGGTCCTGTGCATGTGCCTTCCCACACTCCCCATCGTTCCCATCCCACAGCCTTCTAAAAGTAGTTACCCAGTAAGTTCCTTCAGTGCCCACGGTGCTCTGACACACTCCAGCCATCTTCCACCTCCTCCTGCAGACCTCCTTTCATTCACAAAAATCTGCCACAACCTCCCACTTGCACCAGACCTTTGCCAAGATCTCAAAGCATTTACAGTTGCCAGCTCAGTTTTCCTTCCATCTTCTTTGTGACAGCAGGCTTCCTGGGGATTTTGGGCTGAGCATAACTCTTCTTCCAACTGAGACAGTGTATAACTGATGCTTTACTTGCAAAGAAGAGCAGGTTTTACTGCTCCACAACAGCACTGGTATTCTTTCCTGCTCATAAGTAAATTTACAGTGGGAGTTACAGGCTGTAGGCTCATATTAACGCTGCAGTGGAGTGACAGAGCTGCATAGACCTCCCGTCCCAGTGTCTCCTGTTAGCAGAGGGATTTGTCTCTGCTGTGGCTGCTGGTAGGAGAAATCTGAGGGAACTGCAGGAGGCCACAAACCTACATTTATTTTCTGATGAGGCGTAAGTGAGAAATACACAGGCAAGCCCCTAAATCTGGTACCAAGAATTATCTGTACTGAATCTGTATCTTCTGCGTACAGCATAAAATACAGAGACAAGCCCACTAGACACTTTGTATGCAGACTTACTTGGGCTAAGTGCAAATTTCAGCTACAGAGAGTGTGCAGAACTCAACTGGACAGTCTGTTCTTCCTGGATCAGGTTGTAGTTTCTTAATATGGGCACTGTCTTCCACATCTACTCTCAGCTTTGCTCATTCTGTTTCTTTCACCTAGAATATATCCTGCCCCCAACTGCACCTTTCCTCCCAAACTCCCTTGGTACAAATCATGACCTTCCCCGCTCTTCTCCTGAAAAGCTCACTGGTGCCAACACAACACCTGCCTGGATCAGATATGGAAAGGTGCTGTAATTATCTGCACTGAGGGGCTCAGGCAAAGCATATTGCTATCAGTGGAAAGATTCTCATCAACTTCACTGGACTTTGGATTTCTGCTGTTTGTAGGTAGTACATAGGCTCCTCAGCACATGTTCTTTTCACACGTGTATAGAGGCTGACACTACAGCCATTGACTTGTTTCTGTGAGCAATATTCTCAAAGAATTTAATACAGTTCTGTATTTGCGTTTATGAAAGAATATTAAAACTTCTAGCCTGTTCCATATTACAGCTCAAGGTTTTACCGTGTGTTTTTATGTCATTCTTCCAGCAGAAACACAGGACTGTTATGTTCTGTCTGTTAAAGAAAGAAGCACTTTCAAAATATATGCATCTGTGATTTTTACACACATGAAGTGTTTGTATTTAATGATTCAGGTGTTTGACCAACTTCTGTAGAGATTATTTTTAAAGCATTTTAGTTCACCTTTAAAATTCAGTTCCAGGCTTCCAAGCAGCTCATGTGAGGATGAGGATGCAGTGTCCTTGGGGGTTTTAACAGCCTAAGGACTGCCCCTCTCGGCGACTACCTACTCCTTCAGCACTGGCACCATTTCATGCTAACTTAATCTGAGCTGGAAACCACACTTCACTACAGCCATCCTGAGTTCAAGCTTCTTCTGCTTTCCATAGGTCAGACACAGTAGAAGACAGAGCAAGGAGAAGCAGCTCTGGGGGGAGGGGTCAGGATGCAGCAGTCCTTGCACACAGGTCCTTGGCCCCAACCTGAAGATCTAGTTAGAGGTGCCTGGGGAGTTGCCATCCAGTGACATTCCTAGTTCCTTCCATCCCAAAGCTTTGGCACCCAGCATCTCAAACTATCCCACATCAGCCCTTCCCAAACTGTTTCAGCAGTCCTGCCTTCCAAAGTTCTCCCATCCAAGTCACGACTCACTGCAAATCTCTTCTGCTTTGAAGACCTCCTCAAGAGCAGTTGCTTGAATGGCCATACTGACCCTGCTCATAATCCTCTCAGCCCTTGCAACAGCAGCAGCCACTGCCCTACATGCAAAGCTCTCTCCTAAGCATTTCCTAGTTTCACTCCAAAATTTGTGGGATAGCTCAAAAACCTGTTCATTATATGCTTGAGAAGTTGTCAGTGTGGAAACATAGCAGTGTTTAGGAGAGATGTCAAACAATGTCATTTAGGAATGAGATGCTCTTCCAGCAAACTCCCTTCAGAATCATAGAATCATGGAGTCACAGACTAGTTTGGGTTGAAAGGGACCTTAAAGCTCATCCAGTTCCGACCCCCTGCCATGGGCAGGGACACCTTCCACTAGACCAGGTTGCTCCAAGCCCCATCCAACCTGGCCTTGAACAGTGCCAGGGATGGGGCAGCCACAGCTTCTCTGGGCAGCCTCTGCCAGTGCCTCACCACCCTCATAGGGAAGAAATTCTTCCTAATGTCTAATTTAAATCTCTCCTCTTCCAGTTTTAAGACATTCTCCCTTGCCCTATCACTACGGCACGGCCATGGCCACCATTTCAGTAACCTGGTACTCCTACCAAGTGTGGTGATTGTGGCTTTCTTTTTAAAGACGAAGGCTGGGCTGAGCGGTGGTACAACAGATTAACAGCTTGAGAAGTCGACCATGAGGCAGGAATCTGAAATCAGTGCACGCTCAGTCTGTCAGGACTGTGTGTAGATTCAGCCCAAAGTCTGCATCCACTTTAAAATCATCTTTTGCTGGAGTGTCTGTACGTCCATCCCTGCATTTAACATGGTGCTGTTTTCTCTGGGGATGAGTCTGCTGTGCCCACAGGAGCCAATTTTGCTTTATCTGACTGACATTTTGCTCAGTTACAAAAACTGTTTGTGGCTTTGCTCCTTAGGGCAGGGTTTCATGCCTGGGGTTTAAGTCCTGCAGTTAAATTGGATGAAGTGCAACTCAGTGATTTTATCATCTTTTAGAGGAAGAGCATTGGGTGCACACAGTTGGTTTTATTCATGTTCTTTGCTATTCTTCAATAGCAAAGCCTTTTTTTATAATACCACGTAGGATTTTGGCAGTTTGAACAAGTTTTTGAAAGCTTTCAAGCACAGATGACTTCCACCCGCCATGGACCATCTCTCCTTTAAATCCATTCAGACATTTTCATTTTCCTGAACAGGCGCTAGCCCTACCGTCTCCAAAAGCCATGTCGATCTATGCACGAGGTATTTTCATAGGATAACCTGAAGCTTGTGATAGCTGCGAGTGAAAAATCATTCAGGCGAGGACGCATGAGGGTGTTCTGGGAGCACCCCCTCTTCTTTTCCTTGCTCTGTGATGTGTTTTTCCGCCACCTCGTGGTAGGAAATGACCCTCAGGATGAACCCTAAGGAGGAGCTGCCTGATCTAGAGGCATGGAGTTGGGGAAAAAAGGGGTTAAATAAGCATAGGAGAGGTTGGTGTATTTTATTCCTGTTACTATTACCTAGAATCTGTAGCCTCAGACTGGTGTTTCGTTGCAGAAAGCTCTACCTGGGCAAAGCAAATAAACCCCTCCTGTTCTGCAAGATGCCGCAAGGCAGGTTGGAGCAGACTCAGAGCTTCTCTGATTCCTACTGGTTCTGCCAGGCTCCCTGAGCTGGAAATAAGTGGCACAAAGCAGCCCCTTGGGTCTGCCTCCCACAGCCAGGGTAGCAGTAAGGTAGGGGAGGGAGCAAGTGCATCAGCTGTATGCACCATGTGTAGAGTCACTGGGCATTGGGGCAGCCATCTGCTCTGAAGATGATGCAGTGGAGTGAGTCACACTTGCAATGAATGCATGAAATCAAGAGCCAAAACCAAAAAATCAACCCCAGACACCAGGGTTTCCATAGTTCAACCGGGAATGCGATGGTGAATGGCTGCAGCCTGATCCTTAACAGTGGGAAGTGGTAGCCTGTGTCAGTAAAATCTTGCCCTGCTGCAACAGAGAATAGCATGACCATCACTCTGATATTCCTGCTCCCTGCAGAGCAGCAGAAGTCCAGGGTGCTGACATAGAGGGCCTTGCGGTACTCTCCTCCACCCTCATTTCCATACTTAGTTTCTCAAGTGCAGTTCCCGCCTCCCCATAGTTCATGAACCATAGGTTCAGCACTGCAAGCCAGCATGGGACATACACAGCACTAACTTTAGTAAAGTCACACAGCAGTGTTGCTCTCCTACGCTTACACATTTGGGATCAGTTTTCACTAAAAATGCATTCAACAGCGTGAATTCAGTGAGGTGGTTATAGAATTGATATCAGGCAGTCTGTAAAGTGCAAGCCTGAAGGAGCTGCACCAAATGAATTAACTTCTGCTTGAAACATTTTCCGTAAGATAAAACCTTTAGAAAATAGGACTTCCATCTAAGAAGAAGACATATCCAATGTTTACTACCAAGGAAGCATGGGATGGCTTCAGGAGCATCTATTTTATTATTATTATTTTCCATTTATATTCAAGTTTATCAGATTTGAATAAAGTATTTTCCCCAGCTGTAAGGACTGTGTGTTCACCTGGGAGTAAAAAAGCTCTATATGGCATCTGATGGAAAGATGCTTTGAGAGGGACGTACACTGCAGTCAGCTGAATCTCACAAGAAGATGCCAAACATAATTTCATGTCAACAGACATCTTAATTTCATGGAAGTTTTATTTGTCACTAACACAGAAGGGGTCAAGCAAGGCACTACAGCAGCTTGAGAGCGAGTGCTGTGAAAGTGCCTTGCTCTATTTCATGCCTTGCCCTTGCATCATTTTGATTCATTTTTTATCTAAATATGCAGCTTCCACAGCTTCAATTTTTATTTCCCCATCACCTCTGAAATACAACAATGGCATTACAGAGGCAGCCACTTTCACCACAGATAGTCCTCTTAGGGATGTTTTAGAAGGCCTTATGGCCATTTTGGCATTGCAGGGAAAGCCAGCTTTTTCTTTCCAGTAAACCTGCTGGTAGAGGTAAACTTATCTAATTAGCATCTGCAGTAAATAGGATTCCTTCAGGATGTGGTCAGTGGCAATTGTAACACTGGTTAGGATCACCAAACCAGTGTTTGGTATGTCAGTATGAAGGAAATGATAATGCAGTTTCTACAAGTCACCTCACTGCCAACGCCTTTGGGCTCAGCAGCTCACTAAAGAAGACCCTTTACGAAAGCACAAGTGGCTTTGCTATGTTCAGCCCAGTTGCTACCCAGGAAAGCAGTCCCGGAGGCTGCACAAGGGGGAGCTATGTCTTCTGAGAGTTTCCAAGTGGTGGGATCAGTGCCAGCAGCAGGTGGCCACCGTCCTTCACCATAAACATCTTAAAATGCATTTGTGATTTGAACCAACTCAGGTAAGCATATAGCTACTCTCTGAAAAACACAGGTCCTGTTTTGCTCATCTTCCTCTCCTCTGTCTCCCCCATGTGTGGTCAGATCAACTCCCTGGGCCACAGAATTGTTATCCACCTCCAGGCAGTACGTAGTTTATGCAGTGTTTTGACTCAGATTAGGAAAGTGGAGATACACTGAAGTACAAGGCTCTCAACATTACCTTTGCTCTGTGCTAAACACAACAAAATCGTGTTCTGCACTGGTGGCTCTAGGAGGAACAGCAATGACTGAATCACGCTGGGGCATCATTGATCATCCTGAACCACCTTCTAGTGGAGTAGGATGGTGCCAGTTATTACTTCCCCTCGGATAATTTGTCTCTCTTTCACTCTTCAAAGCATGAAGCAGTTATTTTATCATCAACACTCTAACCAAGTCAAAGGTATGAATGAAAAATGTAAAAGTAATCTGTAGAGTATCAGTATGTATAGGTGGCTAGCAATTGCTCCAGGAGTTTAAAAAACTGACTTTATATGGACATTTGCCTAAAACTATAGAAAGTCTTCAAAAGGACTGTGCTGCTTGTAGGCCCATTTTCAAGAAGAGCAAATGGCAGAGACTGGACTGATGTAGTTCAAAGAATCTGACTATGAACAGTTTTATGTCAAGTGTCATTAGGCTGAGCTAACCAACAGCAGGGAAAACATGGAAGCTGAACAGTATATTTGTAAGATTAGTAAGCATACATACACCTTCCTGTATCTACCTGGCCAGACACAAGTGCAGATTTGAGTGCTAGAACAGGCTGCCATAATTCACCACTATTGCCTTCTTTTTTTCTTCTTTTAAATAAGTTTTTATTTTAAACAAGAACTGAGGTTAGAATGATCGACTCTTAGTTTGATTTATATCAGGCTACCTTCTCTGAAACAGAAAAAGATACACAACAGACCCTCTCAGCAGGCTGGTAGTCTAGACAGCAACATCTAAAACTCAGTAGTCAGATTTAAGAGTTAAATTTTAATTACCTCTTTATTCCTCAAAACTATGGGACTGAAAACATTTTATTGCAGCCCAAGGACCAATTCCCTCCATGTAGCTTCTAGACAGAATCAAAACAATGCTGACAAGAGCTGCCAAGGTGCCTACACAAGGTTCCCCAATTTTTTTCATGTCAAATTTTAGAAGAGAAGGCACATGGATACTTTAACTTTAGTTACTCCAATCCCTGTTGAAAATGAGATAAAAATTTTATCTCACATATGACTGTCCCCATACTGCCTTGCAGGGTTGAAAAGATGGGGGAGTTTGTTTACTCCTTGACAGAAAGCTTCCCCATCTAATTTTCAGCATTAGTGGTTTTCTACCCATAAAACAGATTCATCCAAGTGGTAGACAAGTTAGTGGGTTTGCTAAAGTGCTAACTTCCAACAGCTTATGACAGGAAAATAGACACAACCTGCAATCCAAAGGAAAAAAAAAAAAAGTTAAAATGCTAAATAAACATTTCACCTTGTAAAACCAAAATAGTGACAGAAGATACTATCCTGCAGGGATACAGTTAAGAGACTGTTTATTTTGTATGGCAAGGGAAAAGCTGTCTAAGTCTACCACAACTAAAGCTGGTGCAAAACCCCCTCAGCTCCTCAGAGGATGACAGGTACTCAGCTCCTGCTGAAGCAGTTGGCTGTCCCAGGGTACCCTCAACCCCATGGGCTGGGGGGACAACCCAGCATCTTGAAGGCATGGGGAAGGCTCTACCCTGGGTGACTTTAGTGAGCAAAAGTGGTTACTGCCTATAGAATACAGCACTAACTGGGATGCAAGTGAAGAGCACCTTGGACTTGCCTTACTAAACTCCATTTAAAACCATTTTCATAGGTGAGTGACTCTATTTGCTGTACACATGGAGGTTTAAGGCGTCAGCAACCAGAACAGGATCCAAACACAGCTCCCAAAACTATACACAGACCACTGGCACTCCATAACATGGTCCACAGGGCTACAGAGCCGTTAAGCAGAAAAATTTAGTCTTCCCTGGTATAAACTTGATAGGTGTTACAGACATATTCAGGTAGAGAAGACTGACACTGATCCATTAGCGTCAAGTGATGGAGCACAGATGAAGAGGCAGTAGAGAGGTGGTATCAAGTTCTGTTAACATGCAATTGTAAGTCATACTCATACATCATTCCATTGCTGTTACAAGTTTTATTGCTGTTGCTTATTCCCAACATCATTTGCCCTTATCTGTTTACCTGAGCAGAGACCTTGTTAATATTATTTAAAATGGGTAGTTAACAGGCACATAAACCATTGTATTACAGTGCACATCCAAGTTTCTGCCATGTGGAGCAGACAGACAGCATTTTAATCTGAGCAATGTCAGAGCTTTGCTTCCATTACCATAGAGAAGTATAAAAGAATTTAAGGCACACGTGACCTGCTGCTTTCAAGTAACAGGCTAGAGGGATCACACAAACAGCTTAGCTTCAATTACTATTTCATGTTAATACTTGTTTCTTTTTGTGATATAAAATTGAAATGCAGTATAAAAAATACATCTTTTCACAGGGTCCAATAGTGCCAAGTGCAATTTCAATATTTTAGTGCTGTGATATTTAAGCTTGAGGTACATTAAGAGTGCAAATTCTGCTCGAGTTTCTTCAGGATATCATATTCAGTAGAAGAGAGACTAATCTTTTTCTCTTGCTTCCTAAGGCAGCCTGCATCTCAAGTTAAAACAGTTTTTCTCAACCTCTCCCATGAGACATATTATCAGAGGTGTTACTGATACTCCGATTCCCCTGACTGCAGCGGTAGTTAATGGGACACCATAATTGAAAAACACTCCTTCAATACACCCTTTACATCCGAGACACAGCTTCAGCTTGCTTTTCATAGATATCTTGATCCTTTTTGACTTGTTCCTTTTCTTCTGCATCGAGTTGGGCTTCTACCTCATTTGGATCGGTATAGGTATAAAAATAAGCCATAACAGCAAAAATGATGCAAACTGCCAAGAGCAAGGCAGCAAACAGCACGTACTCTGCCCACTGCAAAAATAAAACCAGCATAAAATAAGTAATTTATCCAATGTTAGTTCCTCAAAAGAATTGCACAATTTTACTGTCTGCTAGAAATGAAGTGAATTCACTGTGAAACTGAGCATACATAACAAGTATCATATGAGTTGAACTGCTAAGTATTCAGTGTATATAGTACATACTAAAGCAACTCAGAATTGAAGCCTTTTCAGCAGTTCTGTCTTCGTTGAAGAGGCAGAAGTTCTGTGAATGCTGAGAAGTTCTACAATATCCTCTTCCTGGAGGGGGTATTCATGGGAATGGACCAAAAGTGTGAAAACTCGGCACCTCCTTTTAGTTGAGTAACCTCATTTTAAAGCAGGCTGGCAGCGATCCTGCTTCCACTTAGGTTACCAGTAAAAACTTGCACCTGACCACAAATCTGACTGGAGATGAAGACCAGGAACTCTGGGTTCAAAGTGCTACCTCCACCTGAAAAGCCCCAACAGCTGTTTCATGTTCTTCCTGGTTTTTAGCTGAAACCAAGACTGCCAGACCTATTTATTTCAACAACAGGCTCTTCCCTCTTTCATATATCCCTTTTGGTTCAGCAGTGAGTGACACTGGCAGTTTGAGAAAGTCTTGTCCAAGTACTCTTCCCTTGGGAAGTGCCAGCTTTCAAACCCCTAAGAGGTTTGAAACCAAGGGAGCCAGAAGATGGGCTGTGGCAAGACTGAGGTATGCAGGTGAAGGTTCATTAGTTATGAACAGAGTTTTGGTAGGTTTTAATCTCACCACTCTAGAATTTTAGCCCAGAAGTTCACAGCCTTTTCCCACCATGAGAAACGATTGTAGAGATGCTAGAAACTGCTACTTGCAAGCCAAGGTGCCTGACAGAGCAAGAGTTAAGAATAATAAGCCATAAAAAGAGGTAGAAACATTTGTTGAAGTATTTATTAGAGTTGTTTAGAGTTTTGTGTATGTGTACACATTTGGGGGAAGTGCTGGGGAAAAAAATTCAACAGAAACTTCAGAAGAGACTATAGGAGACAAGGTACCACTCTGTTGTTTCAGTCTTCTACACTGGTTTTAAGCGAAGTTAAAGGCTTATAACTCTGTTATTTATACACTCTAATGAGACTATTCGGTCAAGTACTCATTCTACAACTGACTGTTACACTCTTGTAGCTAACACTAACCTCCTGTATTCCAATTATAAATGCAAATCCACCCTAATTCTCACGTTCAAAAGTTGTGGTTGAAGATTACCACAGCCATGACTCTCATGTGGCGTAAACCTTACTCATCATGTAATATAATAGTGTGCCAATTGCTTGTGTGCTTACCTGCTCGCTGAGTTTGGATGCTCCAGCCACAATAAGGACAATTATGTTACCGACAGCCACTGTCAGCAGCCATCCTGCCTGCAGCACTGCCTTCATGTTAGATGGGGCCTATAGAAGTAAGACCTGAGGTTTTAGACACATGTCGCTATTATGTACTTCCTAATGTTTACTGCATTCTTTGCATTATAGTAGACACTGCTTCTCAGGGGGAGGAGAATTTCTTGGGTGTTTTTTTGTTTGGTTGGCTTGGGGTTTTGTGTGAGTTTTTATTTTTTGTTTTATTTTTCATTAAAAGTTGCTAGAGAACTAACACACTTGTGGAGAAGGGTTCGAGGAGCCAGAGATTATCTGTACTAGCTATAAGCACTTTTTACTTTGTACACGTTGAGCAACTATTATGCACATTTTACATCTCAAACACAAGGTACACATCACTGCCCAGCAAGCCACATCTTACAGTGCTCCCATCACTGCGGTTTAAAGACTCAGAATTAAGGGAAGAAATACACACAGCTAAAACTGGTGCTGGAAGACAAGGAATTAAGAGTGTATATTTCAACTGCTGCTAGAGACTGTGTGGAGGAAATTGGTATGAAGACAATGTGTCAGTACTCGTTCAAGTACTCTCCAGTGTGGTTTTACAGCAGCAGTACAGTTCCAGCTCTTTTCACTGGAAAGTCAACATGTGAGAAGAATGTTTGAGGACTGGTAGTCAAGTCTTCAAATGATTTAATTCAGTATATCCTTATGGAAAACACTAAATGCTAGTGGAACAAGGCCAACTTGCAGCAGCCCATAGTCCTGCTAAAAGCTCTAAAGGACATAACCGTTCAAACAAAGCAGCAATACAGAACTAGCACGCAAAAGCAACATAGAATAAGGGATCTTTGTTTGTGCTGATTCTTAGGAAAGTAAGAGTTCTGAAGAGCAAAACCTACCTGTGAGTATGAAAACTCCAGCCCAGTGACAGAGAAGACTACTTCGGCACATGTAAGAATAAAATACTGAGGGATCTGCCAGGCCATATGGACTGTATTGGGTGCTATATCTTCAGAATACACTATGCCAAGGTTATCACCAGTGCACTGGAAATTAAAATAGCACATTACAAACAGTGAGAGTCTGTATACTAAAGGCACTCTAGACAGTTCTGTATCAACTAGCTCTAGATCATCTAGCAATTCTGTATCAACTCACCTTCTAGTGGAAGGCCTCCCTGCCTGTGGCAAGGAGCCTGGGACTAGATGATCTTTAACATCAGTTCCAGCCTCTACCATTCTACAATTCTACAACCTCTAGGAACATAAATACACAAAGTTCTGGCTAATAAATACTGTATATGAAGTAATGCATACCTGGTTATAAAGTAGTAGCTATTTTGCAGCAGACTTCATTCAAAACCTTAATGTCTAAAGATGTAAGGTTAGTAGTCAGGAACATGAATTCTTGCGTTATATCATTATTGTGCCCATAATTATTCTTATAGTTAACAGTGATTTTGTGTACTGTTTCATACAGCAGAATTCTACCATATGTACTATTAAGGGCAAGAAGGATAATTCTACATGTGTTTTTTTTTGTTTTAGGGTTTTTTTAGTAAGGAAATATTGACACAAAATGTAATTTCGTATTGTACATCCAACAGCACTGCCAGCTCACCTCATTAATTATAATAGTGTAGGCACTGCCAAATCCAAATACCTCTGAAGTAACTGAACAAGTGGTTGAATTTGTAGTAGCTTGTATTTTATCTTTTCTGAAAAAGAAGAAAACACATTTCAGACCATAGGTATATACAATTGTGTGTGCTATCAAAATGCAAATAGTTTTATGTCCTTTTTCCAAGCACAAGCGGTTAGACTACGGTAAAGGAAAATGCTTACCTTCCTCCTGAAAAGGAGGCATAATTACTGGCAGAAAGAGACATCACTGTTCCAAAAGAAGTTTCTTCCATAGTGATGTTGATATCATCAGGCAGATTGTTTATGAACCTTTAAAATGCAAGACTGATGAAATGCTAAACAAAATATGCACAAGACAAAGAACACAGGTTTTGCTCTTAATTACATAGTGGTAGCACAACAAGCATGGAGTCTTCCCCTATCATTTTTCTCAGAGTTCTTTTAAAAGCATTAAAGTGTGGCTAGTGTGGCTAATGCAAAAAGTAAGCTAGATCCACATCAACCCACTACTTGCTTAGGAGAACATCAAAAGTGAGCCTCTATTACAATCAGTAATAAACTTATCTGCAAATGGAAGACATAGAAAAAAAAGCAGAGAAACAGTAGGATACTTCTTACCTAAGAATAAAAAGGAGGTGCTTCTTGTCTACAAAAACATGTCTAGACAATGAAGCAAACATATGCTTTAAAGTTCAGCTAAATTTTACCCAGAGTAGATGTGCAAAATAGCTTAGATGAATTGTGGCTCAGAAGTTCCTATACCCCCTACACATTGAGCAAAGTGTTCAGCAAGTGGAGAGTTCCTACAGAACAGAAAATTATGTTGAGCAAAAAGAGTCCACCCAAGAGGCTGATTGAAGAGACAGGCACACTATTGCCAGAACTTAAGAGCAAAACAAACTCTACCTGATGAGATTATTTCCTTCTTCTGGTTTTGATGTGACATTGTCAAACAGCTGGTGGAAGAGACCATTATCAAGGTGCTTTGTTGGCATCAGTGAATGGCTTAAATATGCACTATTACATAGCAGTGAGAATTAACAAGAGGCTTCAGAGCAAGACTCCAGACCTCTTTTAGGATTCTACATACTACTAGAAAACACTACATGACTACACATTTAAGTCTCAGTGAAAGAAAGGCAATCATCCAGTTAAATATTTAAGTTGGTAATTTGAAAACTTTTTTTTTTTTTAAATATAAAACCATCTTGCCTTTCTCTCTACGGCTCACCAGACTCACTGGTACAGCAGAGAAGGGGAGAGAGAAAACAAGGCAAAGGCAAAAGCTACCCAGAGCTTGTCCTTTCAAGCTTCACGCATTCCACACAGAAAACTGTTAAGGCATTAATGTGTATCTTCAGAATCAAGCAGACTTACCCATTTAGCAATAATTTCCGTCTCAGTAGTTTTAATTCCAAGAGTGTGACGATTTTGCCCTGGGAACTTGACAGTTTCATATTTAGTTTTGTTTCCAGAAGTTATGTTTAGTGATTGCAACTGAGAAGTCTCAAATGTCATGTAGCCAGTCTACAAAGACAAATGAATCGCAGTGAATTTCCATACAACTGCATATTTGTCAATACTTTTGAGGGAGGGTTACAGACTCCAGGGCATCAGAAGTTTACACAAGTGTCACTTCTGAAGCACCAGAGATTGTGAGCATCTCCTAACATTCATTTTAGTTAGGCTTTCTGCATCAAGCACTAATATCATTTGGTCATTATTTTCTTTTATTGATTTCTTTCATTACACAAGCTTCAAAGTAATATGAGCTTCTCACAAGCATCATGGAATAGCTGTTAGATTTTCCCGTGTATTTTTCACTCCAGATAAATAAGGCTCACCATCAAGTAAAATTCTGTTTAGCTACAGAGGCAGCAATTGTGTAAGTTATGATGCAGCATTTTCCAAGTAGCAACACCTCCTAAGAGAGGCAAGTGCAAGCTGTATCTTTATGGTTTTGAACATAATAGGAATGACTGTTACCAAGACATGTTTTAAACATTTGAAATACACTTCATCAGCATAAAATACTTCAAACAGTCAGCAGGCGGTGAGCGGTGGTATTGTGCATCACTTCTTCTTTGTTTCTATTTATCTCTTTGTCATCTCCTGTTTCAATTATTAGTATAATATTTTATTTCAATTATTATACTGCTGTTCTTTCAGCCCACAGGTTTTACCTTTTTTCCAGTTCACGTCCTCATCCCATGGTGGGGGGAGAGGCAGTGAGTGAGCATCTGCATGCAACTTAGTTGCTGGCTGGGGTTTAACCAGCGACGTCTACAGTAGGGAGTGGAGCATTTTACACCCTTCCTTTTCAGAGATGCACCATGGTTATATCAGTTCCACATCAGTATACAATTTGGATGCCTTTATCTTCTTCACAGCTCAGTTTCTATGCAATGCAAATTTGGAAGAAGATGGAATAGGTTTTTTCTTCTTATATGGAAACAGGCTATCAGAGAATACCCTTCCTAACATCCATTTTTAGTAATGTCCATCAGCTCCATCACATTTTGTTGACAATAGGATTATCAAGGCTTTGCTGCAGTAGAACCTGGAAAGGTTTTTTGACAGCAAAATCTGAAGCTTATATATAATGTAGCCACAGAAAGTCTCCCTGTTCAAGTAAGTGGTCGCTCATAGTAGAAGCAGTGACTTACTAGAGCTGAATGGACTTTTATTGAAGAAAGGGATGTTCTTGCTCTTAAGAAGTGGCACCTTTATAGCAAGAGTGAAATTTGCAGTTATTTCAAAATCATTACTAAGTTTCTTGGGAAAAAACTCCTTGCCAAGTACTACTTAGAGTAATGATGCAGTTACAATTTCTTCATTTATTATTTTCAGTAATAACTACACAATACAAAAAAAATATTTACAATGAAAAGATAAGCCCCCCTAGAAAATAATGAATTTTGAACCATTAGTTAAGAACCACTTGGACTTACTCCATCAGTTCTTTTTTTAAAACTTTCTATTCACCATCTGCCCTTACTTACTGACTCTATAGACGGCACAGTCACATTCTGAAGTTGAGGTTCAAACCGAACTATTACATCATCTGTACCTAGGTTTATTACTTTGATTTGGGATTGACCAGCTGCAGGGAAAACTGGAAGAGTTTTCTGTAGGACAGAAAAAAAAGAAAAATCAGTGCCCTATCCAAAGTCACAGAGAAAAAAGCACTATAATGACTGTGATCTTAATTATCTCATGATGAAGATGAGCATTTGCCTGATGATCTGTGATTGTCAGAGAGATGCAACTTGAATAATGGGATTTGTAACTGGTCTCAAGCTACCTTATGGCTGCTTCAGGAAAAAACTCTCTCATCCACAATAATGCCTTCATGGCCAGATGTGGTTCCTATTATGTCCTGCAGCCTCCTGCCACTACCAGGCCATTCTGCTGTTCAAGGAGTAGGCTTTTTCCACATCCTATGACTGCCTGGCTTCCTGAATTTCTTTGTATCATGTTCCGACACATTTTTCTCCTAGCCCTCATGCTGCTGAACTGGACAGGAGTATGTATGGGCACAGCCCAGAGAAACTGAACTTTTGGAGGTTTCACTTCCCACCAGATCTAAAAGTAAATTGTTTCTGCTCATGCAGAGCATCAAGAGCTGCAAGAGCTGTGTCTCAGCTTTTCCGCCCTTCCCATACTTTTCTTTGCTCCAGTCTCTTTAGGTACTTTACACAACAGTAACAGGTCGACCTTTACTTTTCCGCAGGAGATTCTTGCGCATCCATAGGGAGTTACCAGCTTTGATGAAGCCTCTGGCCAACACCAGTACATGTGTGGGCACAGCTCTGGCCTTCTGAACAGGGTGGAAGACAGCCTGGATGTGTCTACACGAGTTGAATGCCAGACCCTTTACTTCCAACCTCAAGAGGAAGAGTTGAATATAAAGTTTGTTTTGCTGCTGGACCCAGGCATTATGGAGAAAATTCCTCATTCTAACTGAAGTTATTTAAGAGTTAAGCATCTAGCCTTGAAAATGCATGAAGACAGGCAGGCACCTCTAGCTAGCCATCTGGATCTTGGAATGCGATGGATTACCTCCCAGAGGTGCCTCAGCTACAGAGGAAACCTTCATCTGATTCAGCCATGACACCTCTCTTTGCAGCAAGGAAAGTTAGGTGCGATGAATCCTGCCTTCAGCAGGTATCATCTTTGCCTGTGCTATGCTGATACTTTACAGACTATCACACTTCACCACCAGTCTAAGCATGAGAAGAATCAGAGATATAAAGCAGCCCCCTGGTAGGGGAGTTTTCAGCTGGTTTTCAGATTTTAATCTCAGTTTACAGACCTGAGGTTGCCTTTAATGCATGATTTGTGTTAATGACAGATGATGGATCATGTTCATAGCTAGTTAGTTTTATTATGCTAGTCGGTTTTATTATGCTAGTCACATATTACAATATCCTTTAATATTTCTCCTTCCTCTACTTCTGTGCTCATGTGCTTGGTTCTGAATGAGTCTTGGCTCATTTTCCTTTAAAGACTCTTCTTTTTGTATTAAGTAAATATTAGTAGTAAATACTTGCATATGGCTGAACTTACATCTATTTGCACTTGCACAAGGGCAGCAGCGACAAAAGCCAAAGATGCAAGGAACATGCCAACAGTGATCTTCCTCAGGGGCCTAGTATAACAAAACACATACATGAGTTAAGACAGATTAACTCAACACTTCAGCAGCTGTCGTTTTTTCCACAGAGGGGAAGCTCAAATACCCACAACTAGCACGTTGTCACCATTTGAAGGGCTGATGTTGTTACAGAAAGTGTTCTGCTAAACTGGGTACCTCTCAATTCATAGTTACACTACCAGGAAATACATCGTTCCAGCAGCATCTTAACCTGTTACTCTACATCTGCTGGGCTCAAATGTTGACTGAACGTAATTATTAGGTTTCTGGAAAAGTCTGAACTGCGGGAAGAAAAATCCCTATCCAGTATATTTGTTAGCTTTAGAACAATGACAAAGGCAAGAAGTTATGTCTTTTTTTAAAAAAGACAGCAACTTGTGCCTATATTAATACACTTAAATTAGAATATTGAACAGAAGAAGTCAGGGAAATGTAACGGAGGGTAAATTCTACTCACATTCAGGTAAGCTGTAAGGTAAGTTCAAGGTAGATAGTTGATTTACGGCATCATTTGTCACATGTAGAGTGTCCACAAATGAATGACAGCGTGTCCAGCACAACCCCCCTCCTCCCTCCAAGTTTTTTATAATTAGATGAGAAGACAGCATTACATCTTAACCCCATAAAAATTGTTTTAAGAACTGTGTTCTCCTCTGCCTCCCAAACTTGCAAATACTACTGATTTCATGACCAACATTAGAAATAATGTGCCGTGCCCTTGAAGTTGTACCTAGAAGTATCCAGTGAGCCAGACTCCTCACTAGGGCTGAAGATGAAGCATCTTCTTTTGGACTTAAAACTACCTAAGACGTGACACATGCTAAGGATGTGTGTTGCATTCCTACTTCTTGTACTTCGGCAGAGAGAGGGGGTAGGCACGGGGGAAGTGGAAAACTAAACAGTGTCTCTCTTGCAATCAAAACATTCTGCCCTTAACTGAAAAGCCCTTGACTGGAAAATATCATTACTTTGCTATTAGATTCTCCCCCTCTAGTCTCCAGTGCCTGTATGCACAACTTCTATATCTTTAAGTTTTCATTTCGTCAAAATACTAACACCACTTTATATATACCTTAGCTGAATGCTTACTTTTGTTACATTAGGGCTGGAAGAGAAGTTTTACAGAAACCACTAAGATGAACCTCTGTTGAAGTCGGGTAAGTACATCAACTTACGTAAAATTGATCTTGCATTTCTTGATTAAAGGGTAAATCACAGCATCTACAACTGGGACCATTATTATAATCAGGATCGGATTCACAGTCTGTTGAAGATAAACATGAGAAGGGAAAAAAATTAAGTACTTTTCAAAGTTCCTTTTAAATTTAGGGCAATTAAAAATATATGTATTTGGGAAGTACTTTGAATTGGCAGGCAGAAGATCACTGTACCTGCATTTGGTCTGGCTGAATCTGAATGGATCCCTGATAAAAAAAAACCAAACAAACAAACAAAAAGGTTTTAATATTATGAGGAAAAAGAAAACTGATCTGAAAAGTAAATATTAATTAAAAAAAAGTAATAAAAGTAACCTACAAAATTCCCATCCATTGTTGTGGCTTGCAGTGTCCATCTTGACCCCTTAGCAAAAGAAGAGAATGTTAAATGCCACAGGTAAATCAACCTTGGAAAGTTCCTCTTGAATTATTTCATTGTTAAAGTGTTGGGGAAGACATGCCATACAAAAGAAATAAAGCTAGCTTGCTACAGCAGTGTTCTCATTCTGCAGCATAAACACTTGAATAAAGTGATCCTTGGGGCCTATTTCACTTCAGTTACTGGTTTCATGAAATGGAGTGATTACCTGGAGAGGCTGCAGGGACATCCTGCACTAAGCCCTACAGTGTGCTGTGCACAGAGATCATCCAACTGCCCTTGTGCCAACCGCCCAAGAGCCCCATGCTATTGACATGTCCATCCTTCCTTCACACAGCTCAGCAATGAGCAGGCAAGCCAGGGCTGGACCTGCCCTCAGCCTTCTGCCCAGAAAACCTGCCTATAGCCAGGTCAAGCAGTGCTGACTTTCAGCTTGAGCCCAGTGGGAGACAGAAACATTCATTGCTGCATCTGTGGCAAGAGCATTTAACCACCCACGATATAGCACCGAGAGATACAGGTCATTACTCATGTAATGAGTATTTATCTCTGCATTTCATAGCAGGGTTGCCTTTTTGTAATAGGTCACATGGGTAGCTGCTGCTCACTGGTACTAGACTAACGCAGCACAATCTAGGCAGTCTGGACCAAACTTCCTTACCGTCTGCCTTGTATAAGGCTCTCAGCCTCTCTCTCTCTCTCTCTCAGAGAACACCTTCCTAAATCCATAGTTCAATACTTACGTACAAAAGCCTACTTTGATGAGTCTTAAGCATTCAGTCCACCAAGTGAATGGGAATCATAGGCTTGTACTTCTGCTTGAAGGTGGAAGGTATTTATAATAAATTCGAGTGTTTTTAAGCAAACTGGCATGCAAGTCATTTCAGCCCTGATCCTCCAGAGCATTTACACTAGGGCCGTACATTTCACCTCACAGCTGATAGTGGAAGAAACATTAGAACTAAGAAAGCTTTATATTACTGTTTCATCTTCTGAGTCCTGGCTAATAGAAGGTTTGGAGAAGCCTCAGTCACTGCATCATTCCTAGGTATATCCCGATAAACTGAGTTCCTTCCCCTGGCTCCAGAACATTCTGTACTAACATGATTCGATAACTACCCCTTCATATTAGAACCAGGTTAAAGAATTTGCTGATAATTATTTTCCACCCTCCCATAGACACCTTTTGTGTCTGGTGACCTCAGAGTATGCAGAATAACATGGTAGAGCTCTAATTGTCAAACCAAATGATTTCTCCTTT
Source organism: Psilopsiagon aymara (assembly GCA_024733675.1). Classification (NCBI taxonomy): domain Eukaryota; kingdom Metazoa; phylum Chordata; class Aves; order Psittaciformes; family Psittacidae; genus Psilopsiagon; species Psilopsiagon aymara. The sequence continues at coordinate 8,152 of JANRGW010027237.1, read as the reverse complement.
ACCTGCTGGTCAAAAAGTGCCCAGAACATGGGGAGAGGGATGTAAAGGAAAAGCACCTTCAACACCATCTTAGTCTGAGCAATCAGCCGTTTCTGCAGCAAATGAGAATTACACAAGAGGAATTGGTCAAGAAAAACATGAGACAACAGCTGCAAGCTATTAGCAGCACAGCAACAGGTAAAGAGGTAAATACACATCATGTCATCTTTATCCACGTTCTAAACTTTGTATGTTTGTGGTTACTTCAGCTTTCTTGTAAAAAACACAAGGTCTGCAGTGGATGTGGAAGGGCTTCTGGCTAAAGGTGACATGGATGTCAGAGGCCTGTGCCTCTTGGCGTGTGCACTGACGGCAGCATGGGATTAAGCACTTGCTGATGTGTTATTTTATTTAGGCAACATGTGTGTGAACAACAGGTGACTGAGGAATGCATTTCACACATGAAAAAATGTATATAGGCAAAAGGAAAAGAAAGGGACAAGCCCAGGTTTGTACTGCTCCTGACAACAGTGCAGAGTAGACAGAAGACAAGGGATGTGTTGGGGACCGTGGGACACAAGGCTTTGAGTGTCATGGTAAGGAGCTTATACTGAGGCCAGGGGGATGCAGTGTTTATCCATTTATTCTGAAATTCGTAAACATACTCCCACAGTTCGATCCCAAATGTTATGGCCATGCGCATTAACCATGATAATTAACACCATGCCCATTTTTCCCTTCTGCAGTCATTAAACCAGCATATTTTCACCTGAAGCCAGTTTACTGAGAGAAACAATGTTGACAAGGATAATCCTTGCTATTTGACTAACTCAAAAACTAATTTGTGCTTGTATTTGTTCAACAAAGAGAATAGTCTCTTCATGTTGCATGGATTTCCCTGAGCAGCCAATGATCATAGAGAGAATCAACTTACACAGCTCTACTTTCTTCCACAAGAGCTGGGGCGATCACCAAAGTTTGGCCAGACTATTAGCTTATAAATGATTGAACAGCTCAAAACTATTTGCAATGGATCAGAGTAGACAGAAGAGAAGCTGAGGGTCAGAGGATATCACAGCAAAGGAGTGCTCATGCAATACATACATCATACTTCTCACTCGCCCAGTCTAGCCAGTGCTCTCTCTTGGGGAACTCCTTGCTGCGATGCCGGAACCTGTTTTTGATTGCAAACTGTGGAGACAGAGTTTTGTTTAATGGTGTTACAAGTATTTATGAGGTGTTTTGTCATTAATGGTGGCACTCCTGCTTCCAGTGTTTAGAGGGTGCTAAAGGGGACTTAGTTCTGTTAATTGTTCTAAGATGCTAAGAGCATTGCTCAGAGCAAGTAATCAATTCAAAATTAAATTGCATTTAAGGCCTCGCACTGCATATCCAGTGGAGTGCGCAGCTGGCATGAGGTGAATCAAAGAGCTCAGTAGTATCTGTCAACGTAGGTTGCTGTTAGGAACTTGAAGACCTGCCTACTTCAGACTTACAACAACAAGTAGGAGAGCATACGCACATGTTTTCAGAGCTGAATGGCTCTGAGAGTACATTTCACTATGAGAAACTGCATCTTAGATACATACTGCTCATACTTTACATTGATAAACACAAATATAGTCCTGAAGAACTTCTAAGACTTTCTGCATGGAATAGCATGCAAAGCTGAGCAGGGCCTCAGGGATAGCACTCTAAGCAGGGGCCAAAGTCACCTATAGAGATTTAGGTTTGACAGTGCTTACAAGAAAAGCTAAATAAACTGGCAGATCTGCACAGAGAATGAAGAAGCCCATAAGTGAGAGATGTTGAGGCACTGCAAAACCTGGGACGTGCAGATTTAGCTCCCTTCCTTGTAGGCGTGCACTGACACATAACCCTCCCATCCTCCCTAATATAGTGGGGATCAATACACCTCCACCTTGTAAATAGCATTCTTTTCATAAGCAATAAATTTTTGCTGATAAGATAAACTTGGTAGCTCTGCTGTTGAGTCAGGTCAAGGCATGTTTATCTCCTACTACAGGGCTGTATAAAGGTGCACAAATGAGGAAGCAATGATTCCCAGAAGTTGAGATAAGCTTTTACATATCTCTGTCACCTTATTTTGTTTCCTTTGCATCTAAATTAACATATAAATAAAGATACAGATAAATAAAAGGGTAGTCTAAATCTGTCAATAAGAAGCCTTCTTTAAGATTAAAAAAAAGTAAGAAACAAACAAAAAACCCAAAAAAACTTTCTCCATATTATGACAGATTTCTACTGTGGGCAAGTTTACTGAACAGTTTTAAAAATTGCTGCCAGGATTTTGGGTAATAAAAGTAATACTTACTCCAATGCATTTGAAAACTTGAATCATCACATTTCCTTGAGGCTGAACTTTCTTGTACATTCCACTTCCAATTACAAACACAACTACAGCACACAAACCAAAACCAACTCAGAGTTAATTGGAAATAATGTCAAACAATTTGGTATGGAAACCATAACAGTTAAGAGGTTTAAGGCTTATTCCCACCCTGATTTAAGAGCAATGAAAATTGCCTCTTGGCATGCTATCATGCAGTAAAATAAATCAAATTAACACCAGCAGATTGCTTCTATTTAATGACTAAATCTGGGAACTCTTAGGGTAAGTCCTCAGTGAGACATTAGCTTACTTGAGGTGTTGTCAAAACAAGGACCACTTAAAATCTTGGCTCCAGACTTGCTGTACCAGATTAGAACAGCTTTATGGGCTCCCTTTCAGGAGTCCAGGACGCCGCACAGCTTGTGTCACGCAGGGACACGTGAGGCTCTCCCTGACCTGCAGGACTCACCAAGGTGTCCTCAGCTCCCACACCCAGCACGTTCCCCAGCCTCACCCTCCCATGTGCAGGGCATGACACAGTCCAACCCCCACAGCCACCATCAGCCCTGTGTTGGGCAAGATGTGGTCATCAGGAGCTGGAGGCCCACCTATGTGGACACCTGCACAGGACCATGAAGGACCAGGACCAAGAGGGATAGATACTGTGGTATGTACCGACACCCACCAGTTTCTTGGCCTTTGTGCTGCAGCAGCAAAGGCTCAGGGAGTGTCCCATAGCACAGCTAGTAAAAATCCAGGCGTTTGAGAAGTACCGACGCACCAGTGTAACATTTCTCCAGTCACACTGGACAATTATCTTACACCATTTGCTATGCTGAACCACAGATAATTTTGGAAAAACACACTTTCCTCAGAGTTCTCACACTAGGTTGAAAAGATCTTGTTTATACATCCCAGTAGTCCAAGAAATAGACACAGTAAGTTACTTTATGTACAGAATTCAGTGGTATATTTGGGCCTTTCCCCAGCCCCATCAGTGTCACCTGGTAAGTCAGCCTCTTCCATGAAAGTAAGTGCTTCAGGTTAATCCCACCCATGCCCAAGAAAAGGTTTAGAGTTAAAACCTGCAGAAATGACAGGGTACTGGCAGAGGTTGATACCTGGAGATTTCTACCACTTTCTCATTATTCCAAGATCCTATCTATAACTGAAGGAGAAAGATGGAAACAGTTCCACTTACCCAAGGAGACAGCCATGAGGGCAGCAGGAACTCCAAAAGCTAGTGGGTAACACCTCTGTTTGCTATGAATGCCACAATCTTGAGCTGAAGTACAAAGTAACATTAAATAACAATCCCAGTCAGCACTGCCGGTATTTTACAGAGGGTTCCTGTTCTGTGCATGTCTGGTTAACTCAGAAGCAGGAGGAGAGGAGTCTTTACTGACAATACTGACAGAGTGGATGATCAGTATCTGATTTATCTTTCATTATAGAAAAGGGGAATTCTGTATCACAAGAAAAATAATCACAGACTATCTGAGGTTAGAAGGGACCTCTGGAGGTCGACAGGTTTAAACCCCCTACTCAAGCAGGGCCACCTGGAACTGGCTGCCCATGACCATGTTCAGGCTGGTTTTGAGTATCACCAAGGATACCAATGTCACCCACCCCGTGAAAAAGTATTGCCTGATGCTCAGAAGGAGCCTCCTGCGTGTCAGGTTCTGCCCATTGCCCCTGGTCCTGTCACTGGGCACCTCTGAGCAGAACCTGGCTGGGCCCTCTTTGTACCCTCCCTTCTGGTATTTGTATATGTTGTGAAATCCCCCCAAACCTCCTCTTCTCTAGGCTGAATGGTCCCAGCTCTCTCAGCACTTCCTCATGGGAGATTTACGTTTAGTTTTACACTGTGAAGTGAAGAATCTTACTAGAATGGCTAAGGGCATGCTTTTGGTGAAAAAGGAGCTCTTACAAAAATTTTGGGACAAGTTCATGAGTAAATACGCAACTCTCATAATAAATGTAGCTTGTTGAAAAGATTCTTAAGAACCATCCTCCACCCCGCCTCAGCAATAGTCACTGATTTGACTTTATAAACTTCACGTGTACATCCTGAAATGATACCAAGAGTATGACTATAGATACTAACATGCAAAAGTAAAAGACCAAACAAAATTATCCTCTTTTTCCCCATACCACTTCTAACGGAGAAAATGGAGTTTGATTTTGGGGAAAAAATAATTAAAAATATTAGCTTACTGCTAATTAGTGTCTTGATTTAGTTGCATTGACACTTTTGTTAAACCTTTACATGGCATAATGGTATCACTTTCCTCAGCTGCATTTGTTCATTTTTCCAAGGTAGTTTGCACACTGTATTAGAATGGAAGTAAAATGCATGCTGTGCCTTATTCATATCTCCTTCCATTTCTGAGAAAGGACAGAATTTGCATTAAGCAAGTATCTAAAATGCTTCTACACAGTCTGCTTCAATCAAGAAATCCAAAGGCCAGAATTTCAGCCCAGTGCTTAGGGTTACTCCAGAACTCACATGAAATTCTTTCTTTTGAGAAAGACAGCCTTCCTAAAACTCCTGCCAAGCACATCCATACAGCACCATCTGTGCCAGCCTGCCACAAATATCGATATGCATATGGAGAAGTGAATTGTTTGCTTTGTATTTAGGATCATGCTGAAGAGAAAATAACTTTCTTCTTTAATGATATGAAAAGTTATATATCTTGCCGCATGGATAAGTGTGTTCCCATGCATGTAGATGCTTCGGTATTTTGCATGGGTGCACTTCAGAATAACCTTTACTTCCAGAGTAGAGGGCTCTCTTCCCTCTTCTCTTCCTAGCAAACAGTACAACTCTTTGTATGATGGTTTTAAAGGCATTGGAAGAAGAGGTGCTCCCATGGAATTAAAACATGCATTAGGTGTACAATTTGATGACTTCAGCATGCCTCTTCAGATCTAGTATTTCCAATCTTAAAGGCAACTGAGATCTCAGACTGGCTTGTTTTTGACAGTACCTCACCTTCGAGAAGTTAGATGGCATACATGAAAACTTGAAGGCTATTTGCCAGATAACTCTACAAAGTCGTCAGAGAACAGGCTGTTCATTTAAATTTAAGTATACTGCAGCCCAACACTCCTCCTTTACTGACACTTAACTACTTCATAAACAAATGTATGGCCTTACCTCTGAGAATTGGGGTGATTATAGTAGATATGAGACTTCCAGCATTAATGGATAAATAAAAGATAGAGAAGAATCTGGTTCTTTGTTTTTCCTACAGTAAAAACAGAGATGTTTAGAAGTCTGAGCCAGAACCACTGACCAGGCTAGACTGAGCTACCAGCAGCTCTGTTTGCATACTCCAAGATAAATACCTATCTAGCTCCTTCTTCAGCTACTCAGGAAACACTACAGTAATGTACAGCTCTAAATACGTGTATTATTAGAGTATTGCAAGAGTCAAACATCAGCATTTGTATGACTGAAAATCTGAAAGACATTGTTACCTGATCATCTTCAAACTGATCGCCACCAAACGCTGACACACAAGGCTTGATCCCACCAGTACCAAGTGCAATGAGGATCAAGCCAATCATGGACAGAGCACTGAGACAACGAATTCAAGAGTAAAAGGAAAAAACATGTCATTTTGCTTTCTTATTTAACATGCACATAAGAAACTGATTTCAAAACAATTACAAATCAATTGCATTAAATTTAAGGCATGTTACACCACCCTTCATCAACCTGGGAAAATAAAACCCAACCCAACAGGTAAAAAATGACTCACATGTGCACTGATACATTATCAGGAGAGCCATCCCGGTTGTGATCTGTCAGGTCACTTATGGAGCTCACAGACATGACTGCCTGCCCAATTGTATAGACAATGGACAGGGAGACTATGGTCCTGTTATACAGAGAGAAGAGACATTTTTAGATATGTTAATACAACTACACACACACACAAATAATACAAATCTCTGCTCATTGCAAAGATGCTTAATAAAGAAGTATAAGTAACAGATAAGTCAACTTATGGACTCAACTTACCACAAATTACTCTATAAATATATGCACATACCTCACAATAATTCTTTTCTAGTTTTTATTTTTAATACTTTAGCTAGCTGACTCTTTAGATATCACCAGGTCACAGGAGATATTTAAGTACCTTCATTGTTTGCCTTTGAATAACAAACTTGAGAATGCCATTATCATGTTTCATATATAGTGAAGTTCAAGTGAACTATTCTTTGACATTGGGTTATGATGTGCAATGATTTTAGGATTGTATAAACATGATTTTAATATATTTTAGCTGCAAGGAATTAAAGAAAAAATATTTAAAATCTACTTTAAACATGGAAACTCCCCCAAAATACTGCAGTGAAAAACAACTGTATTTCCCCACTCTCTCAGTTGTATATGTACCAGCATCTTGAAACTTGGATCAGAGAGCAGCTTTGAAGCATACAGGATGCAGGGTTTCAGCCTGGTCTTCCTCTGCTAGGATGAGCCTAGGAAAATATTACAGAACCACCAGCCCCTACCCCCATGCCTTTAAGGGTCTATTCCTCTTTCTTGTATGTAAGAACATGTTCAGTTTTAACTTTGTTGGAGCTTAAGTACATGACTATAGTTCAATCCATGTTCCTCCACGTCCTTGGCTGGGGCTCTGCTCAATAGCCACAGACCCAGGTCTCCAGTTTAGAGAAAAAACAGAGCTAAAAGGATGCAGTGATATTAAATTACTTAAAACTCTAGTTTGCCATCCCAAACCCAGTGCAGCCCGTAACAATGAAGGGCAAGGCTCAAGAACCAAGAACAATCCAAAGCTATTTGACAAAGTTAAGAGATCCTCACAGCAAGCTTGGAGCACCCTGATACTAGAGGGAGAGAGGAAGCACCACCCACACCATGAGTATCACATACAGGTAAGAAGACCAAATTCTTCTCATTTTAAAACAAAGTTTCTCTGACTTCAAATGCTCTTCCTTTCGTAGAGATTTTTAACTTGCTAAAGTGGGGCAATGGTGAATCCGCTATTTATTGGAATTTAGTAGATAAATTTGAAGGTTTGTTTGTTTTGTTTTTAATAGTACTTCCTTATAATTACTTTACTTGCTTATCAAGTTGAGGGAAAGTTTCCAAATGAAGATAAATCTGAGCTGACCAGGAGAGAAAAACTGAGTTATCTGCAAGGCTTATGGCCATGCTGTGAAGACGACACACAACTGGCACTGCATAGATGGTCGCCAAGTAAAATAATTGTGATTTCAGCACTATTTTCCCCCAAGAACTTCACATTTAATAATCTGTTATCAGGTTCCCAGCATGCTCCTTGGGAGACATTGCATAAGGTACAAGGAATGTGGAAGGTTTGAGACTTTCCTACAAAAGTGCTTAAGAGTGCTTTGGTAGCCTCCCCTTCCCCTTGTCATTACAGACTTTTTTTTCTTGAACAAATTATCACTTAAGCCTTCCTCATGGCACCTTTCTCTCTTGTCTCTAAATTGGAGAGACATCAACTTGATAGCTGAACCACTCGGTGGATAAAGAACTGGCTGGATGGCCACACACAAAGAGATGTGCTCAATGGCTCAGTGTCCAGCTGGAGACCAGTAATGAGTGGTGTTCCTCAGGGATCAGTGTTGGGACTGATCTTGTTTAACATCTTCGTTGGTGACATGGACAGTGGGATTGAGTGCACCCTCAGCAAGTTTGCCAATGACACCAAGCTGGGTGGTTCTGTTGATACGTTGGAGGGAAGGAATGCCATCCAGAGGAACCTTGACACGCTTGTGAGGTGGGCTGATGCCAACCTGATGAAGTTTAAC
>JANRGW010027229.1:0-33490 GCA_024733675.1 Psilopsiagon aymara | reverse complement strand
ATCATCCTCGTGGCTTTCCTCTGGACTTGTTCCAACAGTTGCATGTCTTTTTTATGTTGGGGACACCAGAACTGCATACAACACTCCAAGTGAGGTCTCAGGAGACCAGAATAGAGGGGCAGGATCATTCTTTTTTAGATAGGAGCTTTATATATATATATATATATATATATACATATAAAACTCAAATGGGTTACATTTTACTCTTCCTGTGTTATTAGCAACTCTGAAAAGTGAACAATTTTGTAGAACAATTTTATTCTAAAAGGCACTTGGCTTAAACAACAACAGCACATCCAAATCCAGGATTAAGGCAGTAATATTAATAGCCAGACTATGATCCTATTGCAACAAATTCCTGAAGAACCTTTCTGCAGATTCATGAAAAAGGATTTTAAATTTTTGTAGATAAAAGAATAAGACTGACCCCCCCCCTCCCCCAAATCAAACCCCTAAAAGCAACACAACAACCCCATCCCTCCCAACTCAAAGAAAACCAAACCAAAATAAACCAACCCATACCCCAGCTGAATGTTTTCATCCGTGGCCAGCCCTGTCTTTTTTCTGGAGAAAGAATGGGGAGTGCTGCAAGACAGGAGGCCTCCCTGCCCATCTTTACTATTCTTTCTTTAAGACTGATCAGCTCAGCGTCTCTGGGTTCATCGTGCCAGCATTCACAACATGCCCTGCATCAAGCACCCAGCTGCAGGTCACTTCTGCACTCACCTTTGCATCTTAGGACATAGCAGCTTTCTCAGATCATTCATAAGATCCCAAAGGCTGAAATCATGGTGCACTGCATCTTTAGATGAGTGAAAGTTTTCTGTAGTTTTGCTTTTACAGACCAAAGTGTGATTATCTATGTGCTACAGATCTGGAGTTACAGATCCTTCCCATGGTGCAGCAAAGAAGTGTCACCTGGAGGGTGCCTGGGAACTCCAATGAGGGAAACCACTCTAGAAATGCTAAAATTATTATGTTTACAGCAGCTTCCAAAAAGTTCCAGCATAGCCAGGGAAGGCTGGGAAGGGGGAACAGTGAATGGTGTCCTCCCAGTTCCTACAGTAAGACTTCATCATGCTCCTGAAAAGGCATGGCAGTTGCAGCAGCACATTGTGTTAATTTTGACAGTTAATGAAAGACCTAAGGCAACCTAATTCAAGATCTTTACTGGGGAAGCATGCCAACTATATTCCCAGGCCAATTATTGTTTTCACAAAGTGCTCTAAATCTGTCAACAAGCAAAAGCGTGAAGTACAGTATAAAAACACAGTTAAGAAGGTGAGGCAGTTGTTGTTACGGGAGTGTTTCTTCTTGCAGTGGGAGCAACGAAAGCTGTCTGCCTAACAAACATCCAGCCAGACCTCAACACCAGGGCGATATGCTTATATGCCATTTGCACATGCCAAAAAGCTTTTACCCTCTCCTGCCTTTTTTTTAAAAGCTATACAGTTTGATGGTAAATAAATGCTTATTCTCCTATACATCAATATGACAAACACTTTGCAAGCTATTGTGAGAACTCCCAGGAAGGTTCAAATAAATTGTCTGTCTTACTTCTGGGACTATGGCCAAAGGTAGATAATACATTTTTATCTGCAGAAGAAACAAAATCTCGATGTACATGGGTATATGTTTTTGTGTTTTTTTAAAAAAATAAATGAATTACTGATAAAAAAAAGAGTACCAATCAATTTCCATAACAAACCAATTCCAGTATCTTTCTCAAATATTCAATATTGTTGGGTACATATTCTTCATAAAAAGCGAGAAAGCTTCTTTGCAGTGTTTATTTTACAAATACACCAAGTTGGGTGAGAGTGTGGATCTACTGGAGGGTAGGAAGGCTCTGTGGAGGGACCTGGAAGGCTGGATGAATGGGCTGTGGCCAACTGCATGAGGTTCAAGGCAAAGTGTTATCAATCTGTGTTATCAGTGCTGTTCCCATGCCGAAAGTCAAAAACACAATGCTGCACCAGCTACCAAGAAAGAGAAAAATGACTGCTACTGCTGAACCCAGGACAGTCATACAGGCCAGAATTTGAGAAATTACCCACCTGTCTCACCTAGAACATGTGAAAGCTTCTTGCCACATACCAGGTAATTTCTTTCCTTCAGATGTATATGCTATAATTAAAGAGAGAGTAATTTTACCTCAGTCCCCTTGAGGGCTGCTGGAATATGCTTAACAAGTGTAAAGCAGTTTGACTGAGCCGAGCTCCTCCAAGACAGATTGATTTTCCTCTGAAGCTTTGTAGGTTTAACTCTTCTACAAAAATAACCATGATCTGCAAAGGCCGAAAGCTCTTCCAGATTGTCAATATTCCACAAGCTTTGGCTACCACTTAAATCTCGGGGCTGGGTACTGACCTACTGCAGCTATAGCTCTGTGATTGCAAAAGTTATTCTGAGTACTCTTCAAGCAAAGACACAGAAAGCACATCATATTTCATGGAGTGCAATTTGGTAAGATGTGATGTGGGAAAAGAAGACAAGATTTTATAATCAGATGAACTAAAACTACAGGACTGATGATGACTGTCAGCCTGATTATGAGAATGAATCATGTCTGGCTCTGCAGTTATTAGTCAAAGTAATTCATTATTTGCCTAAAAATAACATTAAAATTTCACCAATAAAACCGCTCATTGATGGCTGCTCTTACTTTCTTCTTTTCCAGTCTAAATGTCATCTGTGTTAAGAAAACAGAAAAGAAAAAGTCATGAAATTATCTTAGTCATAAAACCCCATCTTTCATCATTTAAATAAATAGAAATGTGAGACATTATCTGATATAGATTTAAGTGTATTATTTATGTAATGAAATATTTCTGCTTTTTTGCAAGGGCTCTTAGGGACTTGCAATTAAATAAGACATTATGTTTTCACTAAAACTTGGCCTTACTAAAGGTAAAAAAATCTCTGAAGACATGAAGCCGCCCATATTCTTGCCAATTTCATACATTAGCTTTCCCTTGTTTGGTAATTTTGGTCTTTCCTGAAGAGGTAACCATCAAACCCAGCACCTGGCATGAGATGTGGGAAGGCCACTCCAGTGGGCAGTCCCATCTTTACACCTAATCATCCCCAAACTTTGCACCTACAGCTTTGTCTCACCTTAGCAGCTTCTTAGCAAATCTGCAAGGAGCTGTGGACAAAACACTATCTGATCTGAAGTAGGGTGGAGAAAATTACAGAAAGGGAGATAAGGAAAGCAAATTGAAAGGCAATCAGAAAGTTTGTCTTTCTTTCCAAACTGGGCCCATTGAGATCTGTCACTTCATATTAATAATAGCAATGCATGCTGCTAAGGAAACACAGGTTCAGAAAGATATATGGACTTTTTTCCCCCAGTTGAATTGGGAAAATAGACCAGGAGAGAGAGAAAAGAAGGAAGAAAACCAAACAGGTATAAGGACACTAATAGTCCAAATTAAGTCCAGTTGCAGGGCTAGAGCTCAGTGTAGTTAGATGGATTTCGGACTTTACTTAAAACCAAGCAGAACTATATGTATGTCTGCTCATCAGAAAATAAACAAGCCTTGCCTCCAATTAAGTTAAATGTCTTGAAAACAGAACTTTTCAGGTTTTATTAGTGATTGAGTACCTCAAGGTGTTTCTAAGTAAAAATCAATAAAGAGATTAGCTGCAACAGTCTGCCAAGAGATTGCAGGCAAGACGTCCATCAAACGGAGAGCTGATGTATTCAGATCCTGAGCACTGCCCTTTGGATTGGGGATCAGGTATGCAGGAGCTGATTCCCCAGCTTTCTCTCCACTGCAGCATCACAGTGAGGACTATTGATCTTCATCTCTCTACAGCACATGCAACATCATTTGACATGCTCATGTTGATGATTAGTGACTGCAGTGTCCAGGTATGCTTCACACCACGGGTATTCAGGCAGTGTTTGATCAGGTCAATAACTTACCCGTGACTTTCATCAGTCAGAGTTTCATTCCTGACACCACCATTTCTGCCAGGGCTTTGTCTGTGTTCTCTGCTGCCTAGCAACTTGGATGTAAATAGACCAGTCAGCACATTCCACCATACTTGTGGGGCACCTAATGAAGAACCAGAACCTTACTACTTGTTTGCTTTTTATCCAGCTTGATAAGGCTCTTCCATTGACAGTCCAAGGTGATCTGACAGTTCATGGATGATACAAGTCTGTCCAGTCTAGGCAGAAGAGAAGTTCCTAAATGTAAAGCCTCAAGCTTTAGAATTTGTCCTTGCAAACAGAAATCCCTTTCCCAGGCTCCAGTCCCCAGATGGTTTAAACTCGATAAATTTGTTACTAATTTCTAAGAATAAAATTGCATGATAAAATTCATTGAGGAGCGTATTTGTCAAGACAATGTTTTTACAACTGCTATACCTTTGGGTGCGAGAAGACTTGCAGTCTCCACACCACTGTATCCCTAAGGGGCTTTTTACATACTTCCATTTCAAATACTTGTACAATTTGAGCATTAAATATTTCCATGGATGGGAAAAGTTACAGCCTGCCATTCAATTTGATTTAAGTACTGATATTTACCTTTTGATGGTGTGGCAGTCAATGCCCCCATTTAGGAAGAAAAATTCACTGTGCATTTTTAATCTAACAGGTTTTTAATATATTTTTAAGCATTTTACAAGAAGTCACTTATTTTCAGATGAGATTGAATTTTTATATATTTTTAATGATCTCATTAATGAGTGGCCAGGTACTGGTGTTTCCAAGAGTAGTTTACAGATCTCTAATCATAGCATTTCAGACATTTCCCTTTCATATTGCTTTTTGAAGGCTAATGAGGCTTCACCTCTAAGCAGAAATTATCTGATTCTAAAGAAAGTGAGAATTGGTTGTACTAACAAATTTGAACGCAACAGCAAGACACTGAAAATAATTATTTGCAAATGTGTCTGAACTAGTGAAATCAAATTTCGAACACATAACAGCACAAGCAAGGAGTATTACCATGCAAAGTTAAAGATTCTGTGCTGCTTCTTTTTCCCCTCTTTCAGAGTCATCTCTGCTGTATTATTGCTGTCCTTGACCTTGATCTCTCAAGGGAAAGAGTCAGAAGGGACCAGGCAGCCTTTTACAGTGAGAACACCACTTCTTCTCCATCAAGGTTTGTGGAGTGTGCAAGTCTGATGGCTAGTTAGGGGCAAAAACTAGATTAATTGGTGGTGTCAGTCCAGTGGCTGGTGGAAAATGACCATACGATAACTCACAGTGTCTGTAAGGATAGCAGGAAGTCAGGAGGATTGAAATATTTCCTTGTTATTAAAAAGTAGTCTTGAGATGTAACCAAACCATAATTCTGGGTTTTCTTCACTGTTTTTCTATCCTTCTAGCTACAAATAAAACAAAACTGGTATGCTTTTAAGTGAAACTAAATGCTGAAGGTGACATAAAAATTAAGCTAAATATAACACCTAAAATAAAAAGGAGTTAAAATGAAAAGTCTGCTCTTCTACCTAAATAAAAACAACAGAGATCATCCATGGAAAAGTAGATATTATTTACCAATAACTTATTTAAAATACTTAAATTTAAATGTTCATAAAGTAACAATTATACTCTAGAAATTGAAAACATAATTTTAAAGCTGGTCCCATGTGAAAATGAATCTTTAAAACTTGATATAGATATCAACATAATATAAGGTGTCAATCTGTTGTTTCATTTCTCCTAATACGTCAAGACATTTAAAATAAACCAAGAAATTCACTGATCATGTATTTATACTCATAAAGCATTTCTCTGTTTGTTAAATGTAACAGAACTGACCCTTTATATTTACCAGGAATTACTTCAAAACAAGGAATTTCTTATAATATTTCAAAAAATACTTTGCTTTCTATAACAAGAAAATACAGCTGCCAAGTTTCTTGCCCCTTGGTGAAATCTATTTGCATTTATAGTTACCATTATATTACTGTTAAAAATCCTAGGTAAAGCTAAGATTTCAAATGAAATTCCACAGATAGCACACCCATGACTACGTGAGGCATCTAGATGAGAACCCTAATCCAGTAGAGAAGGGCACTAACTCTATGTTCAAATGCCTTGCACAAGTCTGTAGTTGTGTGTATTTACTTTTATTTAACCAGCATCCTTTTGTTAAATCTGTGATCAGATTATAATTTCATCACCATGAATAAAGCTACAATATTGAAAAAGCCCCAGTCTTCCTTTTCTTACCTCTTTTGCAGAGATGGAATCTGCATTTGCGTGCTCAAAAAAGTCACTTTGGAGCTACCTCATCTGTAGGCACTCACAACTTCCCTGTTTTTATCAGAGATCTTGTATGGGAAATTTTGTGACAAGACTCCATTACTGCAGAGGATTATATAAAGTGAAGCATTAAGAAAGCATTTCTGTTCCTCAGTCCACTCACTCACTAGAGATCTGTAAACTCCACAAATTAACTCTACAAAGCAGTGTGCATATCAGGGGTTTGCTTTTCTTTCAGCAGTTATAACAATGTCCTAAAGTTTTGTTTGAGGGATTCAGACTTCCAAAAGAAGCAGTTGCCCTCTGGTGTCCTCTTTTCACCAGAGTCTAGACTCCTGCAGACATCAAAGGCAAAGCGGCTTTTTACAGAATTGAGGTGTTGTCCTGCAGTTAAATGGTGTTAACTAATTTTGCTGTACTAATACTCTCCAAGAGATTTTGCCCATTCTGAAGATAACAGATATTTTAAAAGGAAAAAATAACAGGAAGGAAATCAAACACTCATCACTGTACTTCGAAACATTATGGTGGATAGTAGGAAGACCTGCATTTCCTAGATCCAGCTACCGTTTCTAGACCCATTTGGAAGTTCACAAACTCAGCCCCTAAATTCTTAGGTCAAAACTGACTAAGGTGGAGAAGACCATTTCATATGGTAGGAGGACCATATTTTAACAATCTACAAGTATTAAGTGATACTAATGATTTGATCCTGCATGAGGCCACCTTTCCTTGCCTGCTACCCCTGGCACTGGATGAGGCTGACATCCGAAGTGGGTACATAAATGGCCAAGCAGCAGAGTGTGCCTTGGACAGCAGGTCACCATGGGGTGGATAACATTTCTGGCCCCAGAGTCATTGAACTGCATTGCTCATGTAGAGTCAGCTCCAAAACCATAGTGTGATACTACATGCCTGTTGTGGCTCCGTCACCGATAGATGTAGGGTTGTGTTCTGCTGTACAATCCCCCTCCTTACTCTGCTGCAGCGTCCTACTCTTGTATTCTGGTTTGACAAAGTTTGAGGGGAAAAAAAAGTCCAAACAACACAGGTAAAAACTCCAAGCCCCTCATCAACAAAAGCATGAACAAAGAAACAACTGACTATTATATAACTTGCTCTTTAATATTCTTCAGCTGTTATGGAAAATAAATAAGACTTGTAACTCATTCTTATATACCTGAGGTAATATAATACGCATTTTTGCATTTTGTATTTTTGCTTCAAATACCTTTGTAATAGTATTATCCAAATATAAAAGGTGAGCTGCAAATGTTGGTTTGGTTTTTTTGGTTTGGTTTGGTTTGGTTTGGGGGTGTTTTTTGTTTGTTTGCTTGTGTGGTTTCTCATGGGCTTTTTTTTTTTTTTTGGTAACCAAAGATGAAGGAAACAGATTTTTTCTGAAGTTCTACAGCAAATAGGATTTATATTTGAATGTTTTCAATGAATATTAGAGAATTAATTTGTCAAAGACAAACAAATTAATCCTTCAGAACAGTGAGAGCTTAGATTTGATTGTGTTTTCTGAGAGGAAAAAAAACAAATTCTAGAATGTAAGTTGCTAATTCTGTTCTCTGAAATGTGATCACAGCTGCAGAGTGAGAAGGTGCAATGGCCTGACAAATGCTGGGGCATTTGAAGAAAAAGTTAAAAATATGTAAAGCACCAGATAAAATGAAGGTGTACAGCACAGCATACTTTAGATAAGAAAAGATGATATAATTATCTTGATGACTTTCATAATCACAGGAGCGCCCGTACAAGGAAATGGAATCATCTACACCAGCAGAGACCTGAGTCAGCAAACACAGTGTATGTATAGTATACATTGTTCGGATATTACATTGGCTTAGGTATCTAGCCCTGAACTAGTGATAAGCAGTAGACAAAAAAAG
Source organism: Psilopsiagon aymara (assembly GCA_024733675.1). Taxonomy (NCBI): domain Eukaryota; kingdom Metazoa; phylum Chordata; class Aves; order Psittaciformes; family Psittacidae; genus Psilopsiagon; species Psilopsiagon aymara. The sequence goes on along the minus strand of JANRGW010027229.1, from coordinate 25,366 downwards.
TAATTCATTCTTTGAGGTCAAAACAATCCTGGCTATCCAACAATTTGATTGAACTAACTGGTTAGGAATACTTCTCTACCATAGGTCTAATTCCCAAATACCACAGATCCACAGTGTGGAATCTCACCAGTTTTAGTGCCATTGAGTCAATGTAAGCAATGCAGTGAGAATATTTTAAAGAACAGGATATCTGGATGAAGTTTGCACAATAACATTTCATGCTATTCATACTATTTCATCTGGTCTTACTACTGACCAGGTTAACAGAGGTGCTTTTTTGAACATAAATTTTACAGAATTAGCTTCTGTTCTTCAGTATCACTTACATGGTTTATCGCGTTGTTGGGCTGGTTAGTATTTTATGTTAGTTCTTATTGCAGTACCAGAGCACCCAATTATATAATATGAAACTATTGATAATCATGGCATTCCTCCATAAGAAGTCTCAATTTTATAGTTTGGAAATGGAGATGCAGGAATGCTGAAGACTTATTCATGGTGCTGATCTCTCTCCGTGCAGTTATATCATCGGTCTTCCCAGTGTAGCTGCAAACTGATTATACCAACAGTTATACTACTACTCATCAACTATTTTGACTAGGGAAGCCAGCTATTCTGTCATAAGAACTTTTTGCTGTTGCACTGGGATGCCTCAGTGTTTGACTATCATGGCTATATCCTAAAAATAATTTTGTCTCTTGAGATGATTGGCAAAGCTTCCTGTGGTTAGAACAAGCCTGAGACATACAAGATAGCAGTGAAGCCAAAATCAGAGTTCAAAATTAGTTATCTTATATCCCCGTGCACTTAACAAAATCTCCATGGGTTTACTCATATGGAAAATTTTAGGAAACTCAGGACAATGAAAGTAAGCAGAAATCCAAATCCTAATACTCTCAGTCATGATAAGAGAAGCAGATATAAAACTTCAGAATTCTTACCTCAGAGGAATCTACCCTGCTCAAGAAGAAACAATACCCAACAATCAGAAAAATTGTTTGAAATGATTCTGCGAAGAGAAGGATATTTATAAAGGGATTCACAGGAATTAGAACAGAAATCCAAAAACCAAACATAATTTGATGACAAAGCTCCTAAACATAACTTACAAAATGCTCCCCCAGTTTAAGTCTATTAGAATACATTTTAAGGACATATGACAGATTGCCTATAATCTCTATATAAATACAATGCCTGGAGCTCTATTCATGTAGTAGGGACATGAGAAATTAGATCTGTTACAAGGGAAGTTCCCTAATCAAAAAATTTCCTAAAACAGAAGACAAAACAGGAGTACGCAAAAACATGGAAATACAGGTCAGGAGGATAAACAAGTGCATCAGCACCCTGGGTCCTCTTTTATACGTACATGCTATAGTAAAAATAATGAAGAGTTTTGGAAGAAGATAAAGAAGTAAATTTGCACGTGAGCAAAGAGCTGCTCGAATTATTTCATGGATGAATAACTATTAGCTGTTGTCCTGGTATGATCATAGCAGGAGTCAGACTTGGAAAGCTGAATGAGATATAATACATTCGGGGATTTATAAGCTGTTAATAACATTAGAAACCCAGAAAACAATTCTGCAGCAATTTAAAACAGAGAACTTAGGTAAATATTCATAGTAATAAATTACATGCTCCAAGCAATGGACTAAGACAGTCATCAGATGCAAGTTTTTAGTGGGCAAGATAACACTTGTCAAAAAAGTGGAGAAAAGCAAATGAATTGTATAAAAGTTGTGGCGTGGACAAGACTTAGGAGATATGTATTAGAAATGTAGTGTGGGAACTATGCAAGTGAAGCCTGAATATTAAATAACTTTCAATGAATGTCTATTTGCATCGTGCTTCCATCTTTGCAATTTCTGAATTAATTTTTTTTGATAGTGGATTCTGCCATTCACCAGCTCAGACATTTTTCTGAACTTTGCCTTTCACGAAATATCTTCGATTTTAATGTGTCCCAACATCCTTTTAATACATTCCCACTATTCCCTGAAAGCAATGCCAATTGTTCCATTGATTTCTATAGTCTTCAGATCAGACACATGGGGCTGAAAGATAAATGTATTACATACTTCAGAATGAATGGTTAAAAAGAGAGTGCAGTAAGATTAATGTATTTGTAACTATTGTTTCCACAGTGCCAATAAAGAATAAGTAGGATAACAGATTGCTACTCAAGATAATATATCCTTAAAATATATCACTTGTAAAGGGCTGCATTGTTCTTAATAACAGGGATATTTTTTTCATTAATATGATATTTTTCAAGAAAGTGCACAAGCTCTGAAGGCCACCATCTGCTGATGCCCTAAACAGCTATTCATAACATAAATGTGATGTAGTACCTTAGCAAAATATAGTGCTTTAAATAAAACATATTTGAATATTAGCACCATTATTGGTGCTTTGAAAACAGATCTTCATTCTCCTTTGCCATTATACATTTTCATTTACTAGACAATTTGAAAATTTCTCTACACCCATTTCACCCACCCATTGTCTGTCCAGCAGAAGGAAAGGCAGAAGAAACTCCAGCTTGGAGAAGCAATCCGTCAACAGCAAGGTTGACGGATTGTATAGGGATACAATTATACATGTTGCTCACAACCTATGCTGCCTGACCATCCGTGTAGCTCCATGAACTTATCCAGCCCATGCTATTTTGGATGCTTTATTTACATCCAGCTCTAACCTGGTATCATGGACTGAGTGGCTGGGGGAGGCTGCTGTGCTCCAGGGAAGATACCAGAACTGTGGGAGTGTGACTTTGTAGCAGCATCCAGACTGCTCACCCAGAGCTGGGCGAGCAGTGCCAATCTCATGTTCAAATCAGTTCACTGCAGCCAAGTTTTAACTCACTTTTCTTTCTGTCTGTGACCAGAGCCAAGAAATTTTCTTCTCCCCCACCCCACAGGCTTCTCCCCCTATACATCCTTCCCATCTTCCCCACCTCCCACCCCCTTCTTATTCATGCTTGTTCATCAAGTATTTGCAGGGGAAGAGCTGTGCTGCTGATCCAACCAGCCAGGCAGCACAAGGTGACTCAGAGCTGGCAGTTCACAAGGAAGCAGCAGAGCACAAATAGCAAGTGCTTATTTAAAATTAGTTGTGATCAACATGCAGACTTAAAAAATTTACCCAAGACAATAGCTGGATAATTTCAGATAACCTGTACATCTGAGAAAATTGTTCTCTGTTGGTGGATATTCTCTGAAGTCACATTGATCAAATTACTTTTGAATTATTTATCCAGCTGTGCTCTTTACCTTAAAAACGAGAATTATTGATTTTGCTTCCTATATCATACTATGGAATCAAAATACAGGAAAAAAATGCTATGATTCAAATGTCATGGAAGTGCCCCATAAATGTGCATTTATCTGTTATATAATGCAGAAAAAGATGTAGAGACGTTACAACTGCAAAGTTAGAAAGTGAATCTGACTTCACTGGCATCTGCAAAACACTGTAAAGAGAATCTTCCTTTAACTACAGAATGCAGTCTGGATTTTGAACAGCAGAACACCACCATTTTGATTCAGATTCAAAGTGCAAGTATTCTACTCCAGTATTGCTGCTTTCAAACAAAGACTCTATTTGTGTATATATCAAAATTAAGACTTAAATATCCAAGGTGAACAATAGCAAAATGGAGTAGTTACATTACTGGAATAGCAGAAATCGCCTGGGGAAGAATATTCAAACTTGAAACAGAATTTCCTGTGAAAACCTGAGAATTTGTGGAGGTTTTTTTTACCACTTAACTATACAGAGAATGGAAGGCTTCACAAGGGGAAGAAACAACAGTATCATAAAACTTACAGTCAGGAAAAATAATAAATACTATGCTCTTTGTTGTACACTTAATTTATTAAACTTAACATACTTCTGTGGTTTCTTTTTCCCCTTCTCATTAATACATTATTACAAAGAAAATATTGTGATCTAAGGTGGACAACACGAGCTCCTTTTGTAAGGCTAGGTACAAAATGACTGTTAAGCCCTTCAAATAGAAGAGCTATAGATTTCCCATGGGTTCCTCAGTCCATTAATCTTTCTGCCATTCTGACCAGGGTTCAGCAGTAGCAGTCATTTTTTGTAGCTGGTGCAGAGCTGTAGTTTTGACTTTCAGCCTGGGAACAGTGCTGATAACACCGATGTTTTTAGATGCTGCTCAGTACTGTTTACTCTGACCAAGGACTTTCTGAGTCTCATGCTCTGCCAGGGAGGAGGGGAAGCTGGGAGGAAGCAGAGACAGGACACCTGACCCCAACTGACCAAAGAGGTATTCCATACCACAGCCCGTCCTGCCCACTATATAAACTGAGGGCAGTTACCCAGAAGGGTTAGATCAGTGGTCGGTTAGGCTGGATGTCGGTTGGCAGGTGGTGAACAGTTTTATTCTCTCCTCTTTTTATTTCCCTTATTATTATTATTGGTGGTAGCAGCAGTGGTTTGTGTTATACCTTAGTTACTGGACTGTTCTTATTGCAACCTGTGGGAGTTACATTCTTTCGATTCTCCTCCCCATCCCTCTGGGAGTGGGGAGGAAGGGGGGGAGTGAGAGGCTGCATGGTTCTGAGTTACCATCTGGGCTTAAACCACGACATATCCCTATCCATTTTTTTCATATCTTCCTTGGGCTTGGTGACAACAGAACACTTGCAAGGCTCCAAAGTACCATTGTTAAGATAACAGATAACAAGGACAAAGCTGAGCATCACCTTGCCCCAAATGATAACTGAACAGACGATTTCTTATAAAAATCATGCATTTTACTTTTAGTTATGTGACTTCTTTTGACTTCAGAGAGAATTGCAAAACCTGTTACAAATGCTTAAACTTTCTAATTTTAGTGGCCTTACACAGCAGAAATTGGCAATCGCCACTCTGAAACTGTTTCCATCTCCAGTTATCAACACAACTAGAAAATACAGGAAAACATTTTAAAAGTGTTAATCTATGGTTTCTTTCAAATATTCCCATTACATTTCAAATTAATACCTCTGTTAATTCAAAGTAAGTCTCAATGGTGCTGAGGACTCCTCATTACATGCCACCCTATCAAAATTTGCTATCTTCCTCTCATGTTCATGTATTATTAGATCAGTAATACAGCTACTGGTCTTCCAACATACTCACAACATGGAGAAAAACAGTGAAACGTTTGGCAAGATTCTTTTCCCTTACCAGCTCATTTTTAAAACCCTACCTTTAAAACAAAATATTAATCTGCAACGAAGCTGACTGGATATTACAGGAGCTTTTAGCTACAGTCAGGGTTTATTAGGACATCATTCTTGATACACAATATTATAGAAGCTTTAAAAATAAACCATTTGGTGATGCATGGAGTTATGGCATCTATGGAGGGGAACATCTCTGCTTACAGGAAGCCTTTGATGAAATAATAATATGGGAGAAGAACTGAGTACTTTTGTCCTCTCTCTCCATTCCCTGCTCTGGAGAAAAATCTATCCTGTGTGGAAAAAAAATCAATACACATATTTCTTCTTTCAAATCACTGCTGGCAAATTAGATCCACATTTCTTTGAGAGAAATTGCTCTATCGAGAAGCATCTCTATCAAATGAGATTTCAAATACCTTGTGCTTCAAAGTTTTTCATGTGTGCTTATATAATACGTTTACTATATAGGAAGAGTTATCCTCTGTGCTATATTTGTTGACATAATCTAGTAGTATCTTAGTAACATATCTCATATTTTGAAGGATATTTTGACTGCATGTGATTTTTGGTACAGTTTGGGGACTTCAGATGTTGTATTTGACATGTAAACAACTATGAAAGATGACCAAACTTTGAAACATGATATACAAAAATAACTACATTTTCCACAGCCCCTGCTGATGGACGGTGGGATATTAGAACCTTTAATGGAACTCACTGATACTCGAGAAGATGCAGACACCTCAGTGTGCAAAGATAGTAAAAGACTTAACTGTTGACTGAAATCGCCTCACATAGAGAATACCTGGTTCACTCCTGCAGTGTTAAAGGCACTTAGAAAGTGTCACAGAGGCATAGCAGAGAATCAGCAGAAATAAGCAGGCCAGCCAAACTTATACTCACATCACTTATAATGGGATCTCTTAGCACACAGGCATTGAGTTTCACAGGTGTGGATGAGTAATTTAAAATTAGGTATTTTTGAATGCATTGTCCTATAATGAGATCATTTTCAGTAGGTATGGGATTATGCAGCTATTACACTTAATAAGATAAACCTTAGAAAAGATTCCTTTCTTTTTCTTCTGACAAGTCTGTAGGAAGGCACTGTGCAGGACAACATAAGGGAAGCTTTAATTCTGCGCATTTAGTGGCAAAGAAGTCACAATAACAAATTGTAGTTGTTTAAATGAGCCCTAGAAACTTGAAATACAGCCTGAAGAAGTTAGTGACATATTTAGTAATAAAATTCTTCCTTTCTTCCTACTGCCATGAAGAGCTGCAGCTGAGCCTTGGTGATGGCATGCTATTCCCATCTGCAATGCAGCCCCACTTACTGAAAATGAGCATCTGCACTGACGCTGGAGTGCAACCCCAAGATTTGGTATTTAGGGTTTAACATGTGAGATGACAGGGAGGAGAAGGCTTATTTGGAGCTCATTCAGTTGATCTGAAATTTTACCTGTTCATTGTTTTCCAGGTGTTCATCTGGTAGATGATGGCTATTAGTCCCATGGTCTTTCCCCATACTACAGGGTCACTGCAAGGAATTTATTCAGAGGGAGAATTAAGGCTCTTCATCCATGAGGAGAAGCTGCAAACAGCCACCTATTAACCACTAATGGGCCCTGTGGAGGAGCAGGGAGTACAGCACGGTCCGACGGAGAAAAGCAGGTCCTAAAGGCTACATTGTACTCGAGGACCAAATTCATAAATGCAAGGGAAGGTATAGAGGTAAGTGTCATGGTCTGCAGCTGCACTAAGTGCTCTGAGCAATTCTTGCTCACCAAAGGCTGTGAGGAGCGTTCATCACTGAATTAGGTTGTCAGTGCTTTCATTTCCATGCTTCTGCCTCCCTTCCAGCCTGTGCTCCTTGGCTTCTTAGTCTTTTGCATGAATGACACTACCAGTATACAGTTACATTGAACTTACTGGGAAAGCAGATGAATTCAGTTACAGTTACATGATTAACCATCAACAAGTTCTCATCCTGTGTCCGTAAAGACCTGTCAATGTAGGTACAGACTAAATTTATCTTATTTATAAAAGGAAAGCATTATTTTTCATTTTAATGTCAAACTAATGAAAGAATTAATATCCTTGGATAAAGAAATTCTCCACTGATGTATCAGGCTGCAATGAGCATCTGCTGAAAACCAATCTATTTCACACTCAGTTTTATTAAAATTATTCCACATCATTTGGAGGCAGGAAAGATGAGTAAAAAGTCTGGCAAGCTGTTTGTGCTGTCTTCTATGGGGTGCACTTGGAACAACTTCTTGAACCATCAAATGATGTTTTACAGCTTCTGAGATTATATTACTTCTCCTTGTCAGTCACAAGTACAGGAAAAAAAATGGAGCTCTAGTAAACAGAGATGATGGGGATTTACAGGGACATGCAAATAATACATAAACAGGGACTGAAAGAATATATAGGCATATAATAATATTTCAGAAAATGTTTTTAGATATTTAATTGTACCCCTAAGTAATATTTGCTAGAATCCCCCTAAGTATTCTGTTTATCTTTTCTAATACTTTTTCCTCTTTTTTTTTCCTCTTTTGAGTGGTTTATTAACATAGTATTTGACTGAAAAGTCACACAACCTTCCCCTATCATTATATTTGACTGAGAAGTCACACAACCTTCCCCTATCATTACATTGTTTTCTCTTTAGTTGGATATTACATTTCAATTCATTTTGGAAAAAATGTTTTCAGCTTATCCTGCAGTTAACATAAGTGAGTAGATGCATTTAAACAAAGACAAGCCGTGTAATATATGTTTATAAAAAAATCTGACCTCTCCTGAAGTGTATAGAGAGAGTTATGATGAAGGCATCCAGTTTTGGATAAAAAAATTCAGGGCGGTGTGAAAACAGGCAGCATAATTTCAAAAAAAAATTAGTGTTAAACAAGTTAACATTTCTTATTGAACTTCCTTATTTTATTTATAAAATCTGTATAGGAAAAGTAGAATTTTCAAAAGCACTCATCTTTGGCTATTTTTCAATATTCCATAATTTGTGGGCACCTATTTGGATAACTTCCAGTGGAAGTTCCCTAGAAAGTATACAAACATGCTACCAATAGGTTTTCAAGGTCTTTTAAAAGTAATTTGTAAATGCCCAAGGTCCCTGGTTGAAAATTACTAGTCTATTCTTTTGTCTGCCACAACAAATCTTTACAATCTTAAAAACTACCAGTACTTTCTTTCCAAAGAATGTTTAACAGAAATATCTCACTGATTATTATATACAGTAATTTAGTGGTTTCCTTATTTAAAGTGGTCTTATTAGCATAGTAAAGAATGTAACTTCAAAATGCTTTTAATACTGACTGCCAGTGCATAAACATATCAGTAGCATAAAACCAGTCATAAAAAAAGCCAAGACTCTTACCTAGTCCATAAATATAACAAACCAAGTTACTCCACTTGCTTACTTATGTCCAGTTGACAGTGGTTACTTCACAATTGATTTTCTCATTACAAGATGTCTTTCTTGCTTACATCTATAAAACAATGGAGCAAATAAGACATTAAAACTTGAACTTAATGGAAATAGAAGCCATGGAAGACTGAATTCAGTCTTAAGGTCATTAATATTAACGATTAGAAAGTCAAAAAAATTCTTGAGAAATAAAACCTGCAATAACTTCCAATTTGCAAATCAATTATGAAATAAGGATGGCTTGGGAAAAAAAAAAAAAAAAAAAAAAAACAAACAAAAAACAAAGAATAAAAAGGTCAATTATAATACTTTTTGAAAATTTTAGTTTTCAGTATTCTATGATTTTACTACTGTATTTTCCTCTTGTGAAGGAAAAAAAAATAAATATAAATTCATAGAATTGCAAATCCATGATCAGTTTGTGCAAAAAACAGAGAACAACTTAATTTTTCCAAAATAACAGAAACGCGGAAAAGACTCTTTTTTCCCCACTAAAACAGGAATTATCCCCACGTGGAAATGAGCAAATTTTAAAATTTGTAGTGCACCAACATTTGAGAATAGTTGCTTCTGAATGAAAACACTGGTGTTTGGAGGTGTGCATTCCTTCATGTCATTTAAAAATCACTTTGTTTCTGTACCATGAAGTACTTTCCTTTCTCTCCAGTAGGTGGAATGGAGGCTGCTAGCCAAAAAATTCATCTATTCAACAGTAGAAGAATTTGTCAAAGCTTGATCTATGGCTTAGTCTCCATCTAAAAAACATTGGTTCATAGAAAGTTGATGGGATTTTTCATTTACTGAGGTACTGCTATATTTAATAACAGTATTCCAACATGTGCTATTGATCTCTGTATTGTAACAATTCTTACAACTCAGTCTGTCACATGGATATATTTTTACCACATTTTCCACAAGAGCAAGGCCATGCACACACATAGATAAAATGGATGTAAGGGGAACACACTGCATGGTTCTCTATTACTAAAATCTGAGATATACTTTAAAAAAAACCTAACGTATTTATTGAGCAAATGTGCTTATTTAAATCTCACTTCATTTGTGTTATGCTTATATTATGAAACTGAGTTTAAATTCAGATTTGGAATTCTAAGGCCAAAATAAGTCTGAAATGTCTATTGACTTCAGTCTGGCATATCTGGATACATGCATTCAAATGAGAAGAGGATTTGGCCAGCTGAAGACAATTCTCTGCACAGGATTTATGTTAAAGATTTAAGGGTCCCCACTTTGAACAAACTAAGTATGATGAGTGCTCTAGGAACCAAAACTCTTCCATGAAGAGTTCTATCTATAGAGAAAAGGAAAAAAAAAAAAAAAAAAAAAAAAAAAAGAAAAGGAAAAAAGTGGAGAAAGAAAGAAAAAAAAATGTTGCAGACAAATCTAAGCAGAAAAAAAAATGCAAAATGGGGGGGGGGAGAGGAAAAAAAAAAAAGGGCAGCAGATTCACTTCAATTCGGAAAGGCACTTTTCCAGGCTAATCAGCAAGACAGGAAAGAGTTTCTGGTATATCAGCAAAGCAGCAAGGTAAGCCACATAGCCAGGATGTGTTCCCATCATCCAAAGGAGAAATAAAACCTGCCAGCCCAGTTTAACTGGTGGAGATGGAACACCCTTATAAAATCACTGCTGCATCTTCTTAAGGATGTACATGTTGGAGTCTTACTAATCCTTACCCATCCTGTGTTTCAGAAGCTTTGCAATGCTCACTCAGGTGCCCAGGAGGTACTTTGGCTCACCTCAAGGCAAAGGGAGACAAGGAGATGCTTTGCCTGTGTGGACATCTTTGGAGCACCCCTTGCTTCCTCTCCTGTGAGGACATTGTGGCTGTGGGCTGCATCATTTGTTGTGATCTTATTCCCTCTTGGCAGGTAATTTCCTGGACTGTACAGTCAGTATGTAAAACTGGTCTGCTACTGATAGTGACCTAGAAAGCAGGAAAGCAGAGGTGTTTCAAACTCATCTGCCACCCACCCTTTTCTATGGGTGCATGTTTTTGGTTTTGCTTTTTTTTAACTTCAATACTGTCAAATGCTTTGCTTGAAAATAATTCCTGCAATATTTTGGATTCCCATTTATTTGACAAATATGAGAAAATCAAAATTAAAGGTATTTGTCATAGAATCAATTCCGGACACTAAATGTGAGCCACAACCAACAGGATGCTTTGTGTTCTGGAGAGTTGCTTCCTAGTCAGAAAAAAATTTGTCCGTTTTGGAGATGTTACAGGTTGCACATTAGACATAACCATTCAGACTGAGCGCAATAAAAGGATCCCTGCTGAGTGTAAAAACATTTTTTTTGTTGCTAGTAGAAGTTAAAAAGAATCAATATCAAAAATCTTTGTAAGTATGGTTGCCTTTCCTGATATGATCCAAGGTCTCTCCCATCCCACTTTGCAAAGCAAATTTCCCAGGCAGTCATGAACCCATTGCCCCTCTGGCACAGTGCTGGCAGTAAAGATTAAAAGACCTGCTTCTTCCACTGCCTTTTTCCCCAGCACATATGTTTAATGAAATATCATCATGTTTCCTTGTACTGACACTGCTTCAAAGAGAGAACAGATATATATCAAAGTGCAATCTAAGAGTCTAGTCTAATGCATTAAACAACAGTCTTCCACAAGGAAAGATTGTTGGCTTTTCACTATTAATAAATTAATGGGGGGGGGGGCAGAACAATGAAGGCACAAGTCTCAGTCTCAGTTCAGAAGGTTTAATCATGAGTGATTACAAGGAATCAAAGGAGAAATCATCAGTAAGTAGGAAAACAGATACCTGCACATGAAGTTCTGTTGTTGTAAGAAGACTCAAATATTAAAAGGCCTGCCAAATTAAAAATAATAAAAAAAAATCATTCAGTGTAAGAACACGTTGCCAACTAATAGAAATGCTCAACCAAATTTGTCTACACAGGGACATTTTTCAAACAGTATTAGAATAGAAAAATTATAACACAAAGAACTCTGTAATTTTAGCAGATGATTACTAACTGCCCTAATTAAGTGTCTTTAATTGACTCCATTTAAGTCAAGAGACAATGCAGACGTATACTGCTGCAAGACTCAGTAATCGTAATTTCTGCAAAGTAACTTTTAAATGAGTTATCCTGCAGCTTTCATTATCTAGATAGCCGTTTTCAATCCCTGATTTACAGATCCCCAGAGGCCATAGATTACCAGTGCGGCACTGAAGATGACTAAGAAGAGCATGTTTACTGTCAATACACTTTTCCTGGAAACTTTGAAGGATCTCAAAATTGAGAAAGGTAAAGAGAAAGGGGGAAAATGGAATACACTTTTTCTGCTTTATTATGGATTTCTAACTTTCTGAGCACTTTCAAAACATGGAAAGGTATCTTCTTGCTTTCCCCTGAAGAATTAATTTTGTTCTTCTTCTTAATTAAAAAGAACAAATATTAAGAAAAAGAAAAAATTAGGCACAAAGCCAAAACATTTCAACATGCGCAACTGTTGCTCCTAAAACAAACTTTATTCTCCTTATAACTTTATCTAATCTCACTACTGAAAGTGGGAAGCTTCAACTAAAACTTGTGCTTTAGAGAGTCTGAATAACACAACTTTATCAAAAACCAAATTAGCCTATGGTGTCACTATTCAGCAAAACTTTTAATAACTGAAGACACAGACCTACAGCAGGAAGCATTAAGGCCTCTTGTTTTGTTTTCTCATTTAGCCCCATAACTGCTTCATTTAATCTTAAAATCTGACAAAAGCAATTAGTCCTTCTTCTTCCTATGGAATCACTTTATGGATTTGCAGTCTATTGCTTTGCTGTCATTCCTTTCTTCTAAGCTGAATACGATCAGCTTTCCTGCAGTTAGACATTATAAACCCTTCTCTCTTTTATTTACACTCTTCCCAACTCTCTTATATATCTTGTCTTGTTTTCAGAAATATCATGCTTGAATGCTTAATGTAGCATTTTAAATGTTACCTTCCCAATTCAAAATTGAAAGGACTATATATTTTTAGTAATAGCCTGTGTTCTACAGGGAATCAAAAACTCAGAGTGGAGAACTGATCTGAAGTGTAAAACCCTTGTACTACAGCAACTACTTTAAGACTATTTTAAATCAAATATATGAAAAAGCTGAATTAAAACTTTGTGTATATATAAGTACTCAAGTCACTTCTGAGTCTTTGAACATTTACCATGACTACCTTAGAGCTTTTTAACTCAGTACTTACTTCTATTTATTTTTTGCACAGTTTCCCTTAACAAAAGAAAAATATATATTTTGGTCTATTTTTTTTTTTCTCAGTTATTTTTTTAATACCTTTGCTCTATTTTCCCCTGAAGTTATCCAAGAAAACAGTTGGCAGCTAATGTACTATGGTAGGTTTCATTTTCCCTCTTCTGATTAAATTGGGGAAATAATCTGAAGTCTACTTTTCCACCCTTGGAGAATCATAGAATGTTTTTCTGTTCAACTCCACAATGCTCATTTTCTTTATTATTTTCTTCTGTGGAGCAAAAGAAGCTCATTAAATTACAGTCACATTTCTTTAGACACTTCAATAAAATTCACATAGATCAAGATTGACAATGCTGACACCATTTTCTCAGTTTTATTTACTGGTTCTGAGAAGCAAGAGCAACAGTTACAGTCAGATGTGAGATTGGCAGTGTAGCTGCTGTTTTGAAAAGAAATAAGAAATAAGAGTACTGTCCACATTTGAAATCAAGCTTTCAGGGGTGGTGTGCATGTATACTACAAGCGTGAAGCTTTGCACCAGTTTCCCTCCTTACCTTATTTCTTCCAACAGCCTGGGGTGTGCAGTAGGTGATGCTTTCTTCAGCACAAGAATCTGCACAGAAAAGAAAAATACTAAAACTACAGGGAACAACAGTGCAGCACAAAACTAAAACAAGATAGAGACAGGAAAACTACTGAAGCAATGAAGACTTGCAACAGCTGCAAGAAGGGATAAATAAAAATAGGCAACATGCAGACATCTGTTTGAATTCTGCCTGTCCCATGGAAATTAATATAAAGTGACAGTAGAAGCAGTAATGCTGCAGTTGAAAACAACTCTCCAGCTAGTGTGGTGCTAAGTGGTTAGACAGCCTCTGGTAGACACTTTTTCCCCAGGACCTGTTGGAGGAGACATAAACAGATGCATGAAGAGGAAAAAATTCACAGATAGACATTGCAGCTTACCAGAATGCCCATGGGTCTCACCGTGCTTACTATTATCTCACTACATTACTACAGTTCCATTAGGAACATAGCTCAATGAACATCATCACCACCCTAGAACCTTAAGAACAGCCAGATATATTCCCTGAGGCATTCCCCAGCTGCATGTAGTGATAAGGGTCCAGGTGATGGCATTTAAGTAAATCTGTTGCCAGGTAAATTCTTCTTGAGCAGCCTTTAATACAGATTTAGCCGTGACAAGAAAGATAACGTTAAGTTCATAAAAAGTAATCTTGTGTCAAGTAAAAACAAAACCAGGAACACTGTATATAACAAAATACCCTCATAAAGCAAAGGGGCAAGGATTTGACACAACATGGGAGCACTTTATACTCTTATAAACTTGATTATTAGTGAGAACCCTAGATTTTATTCTGCTGCAGTTTGTACTGGTCCCTCTCCTGGCTACAAAGTGAGCAGTTTGTACCACCTCGGTGTCTTGTCTGGCATATGGGTATGTAAATATATTATCCCATTCCTCCAAGTGTCTAAGGAGCAAATATGCTTCAAAGACTGGGTAGCTCCCTTTGCCTGGAAAATTAAGAGGTTGTATGCCTCATAATATGCTTTCTAATATTTTTATACAAGACATTCTTAAAAGAATATTAAAAGTGCTGTGTGCCTGAAAAGTTATATTGATTTCACTTCAGAAATAACTGACAGAAGTTTCTTCCCTTAATCCCGAGTCTCAGGCTGGGGTTTCACACTGGCAGATAACCTACACACCACTTCCTCCAAATGCTTTTTCATAGCCAAGAATTAAAACTTGCAGTATTCAAAAAAATTCAAAAGGAATAACTAACTTCCCCAATCAATCCCAGGACCACTGACCTGAGAACTGTACACGCTTCCATCACCAGGCAGCTACACAAGGGTTCCACCAGTTCAAGGGTGTGAACTTCAGTAAGTAGAACTGCTCAGCACAGCCCTGTGTGCAGCTCACATGCTGTTGAAGTCAACAAGAAAGATTTCCTCTAATAGTTTTTGAAAGGGGCTGGAGCACAGCATAAGGCTGCCATGCTCAGAATAGAGGATATGCATCAACAGAGCACTTTTAAAATAAGAATACAATGTAGAATGTATGCATTTCCCTAACTGCAGCAAAAAGAACACAAAAATATGAATGCAATTATATGAAAAATACCAATTATTACAAATTCCTTTCTCATGTTTTCATGCTGATTCATTCTCCCAGTAAGCAGCTCCACTGCTCTTTGCCATCTACGTTTATATGTGCATATATGCAGATATATGTACAAACACACCTGCACTTTTTATTTCTGCACCACAGGCCAACATGACTTTTCTGCCTCTTCAATAACCAGATGGTAAAGATATATGCTTGTGCAAAAGCACTGAATCCTGGATCATTGCTCTTTGCTGTTTTTCAGCTGTTTTTCAGATTACTTAGTGCTGTCCGAAGTGCAATACAAGCCCAACAAATTAATTTCTGTACTTTTTTGATACACTTGCATTCACTGACAATGCATGAGGTATAAATAATTACAGATATTGCTCTAATACATTTACAGTAATATAAATCTGGAAAAATAATCTTTTTTCTACAACAAAAATCAAATTGCATACTGAGCTAAAGTAAACCTTTAAGGAAAATACTTAAAGACTGGAGGATGAATGAAGTATGTAACATTGGGCTAAGTCACGACTAAATAGGTACATAAACTATATATAAATATTTGATGAGTTAAGTTGGAAAAAAACATGTAGGGTAACATAAGGAGGTATAGCTTAAAGCTATGTGAAGAAATTCAACAGTAAGACATGTTTGATTGGGGAATAGTCTCTCAAGAAAAGAAGTATTAACCCTATAATTTAGATAGCATAAGATATTATTGGAGAATATACCAGAAAGCTACAACATGCAGCAAATATTCCAGGATTTGAGGGGATGATCTAGAAGAGAAATGGTGACAGAAGTCCTGTCTGTACTTTCAGCTGACACTTTAAGCTCTTCCCAAATAAGAGTCTTACAGAGCTTTTCTACCATGGGGACCAAAGGGGATATCTAGGAAACGCAGAGGACCCAGCCTTCAGTAGTCAATGGAACATCAAGCTTTGCTAGAGGTAAACAGAGACTGACAGTAAGGGCATGGTGACTCAACAAAAATCATTGAACAAAAGACAAAAGACATTTGTATGGCTCTGTTATTCAGCCAAAGGAATCAACATTTAGAGAACATATTCCACAGCTCTGTCCGCAGTTATGTTTATAAAGGATGACCTGCTTAAACAAGCCAGGCAAACTTGTCTGCTGCTTCTCAACTTTAAGTCTTTTGGTCCTCCCCTCTCCCAGCAGTAGAACATACCATTCAGGTTCAGGTCTAATTAAGCTGATCCGACTTGTATAGAAAGTCCATGGCTTCAACAATAATAGGCCCCAGTCTGTGACTACATTTCCTTAATCAGAAAATGTCCACTGAACTCAAAAAAAAGGGGTTTTGCATACCCATCATACAGCTGTGAACAGAAAGTCTTGTCTAAGGATTTCATTGTTCTTTTTGTGCAAGACATGGCTCATTGCCAGGGGCTGACCTGGGTTCAGCGTAAACCACAACATTGGCTTATATGATTTTTCTTCTCCTTCAGTGTATAATTTATGTTTACAAAGTGCAGATTCATAACTAATGTGAGAGCTAGTACTTGCCCTGGGCTAACATCTCTGTTTTCACCCAATAGCAAAAACTGATGTAATAAATCTTTTTTATCTTTTGGAATTGTCTACAAGTCCACATTATTAAATATATATAAATAAACAGTTGTTATGCCTACATTTAAATTATATAATTTGTATACTTATACTATATATAGTCATATATATATATATAACATATGTGTAGAGGAGAGAGTTTCAAGCCAACCTTATTGAGATTCAAAGTACAGCAGACCTTTTTCTCATCATATGAACAAGACTATTTTGAGGCAAATTTGCATTTTGTAGCCAGGGGCCTCATTTGCAGGTGACTGAGCAATCAATTAAAATAACTTGTGTAGGTTTTTCTGTAGGTTTTTCAAATAAACAGGTCATTGCTCTTTATTCACCTAGTGAGGGATATTTTAGATATCAATAACAGAAAGTTTTCTTAAAGATTTCCAGCAATGACTTATGGATTGACATTTTCTTTTCCCCACGCTAGTGGAGGGCTGAACATTCACCTTTCTACACATTGTCACACTGGTCAAGAAGCTTAGCAGTATTATAGATATGTGCTGCTGTAATAAGTTTTCTAACTTATTAATCAAGATTTAAAAATTCAATTCAGAACATATATAGTTATCAAAAAAAGGTGCAGCAATGACTCCTCCATAGCCTTAGACTTTTGAGACTCTGGACTTTGAATAAGGTGAAAAACAAGTTACCAAAACTGAACTGATTTCAGAATTGGTACTTTCATGAAGTTTAGGATAGTCTGGTTTACCTTGCACTGTTTCAAAAGCAATCTGTTCTTGTCCTACATGTTTTTTATAGCCAGTTTTCCATGGTTATTTGCAAAATCTGGGCTGCTCAGTTGCATGTTTAGATCACATCCAGCCTCGGAATTCAACTCCAAGCCACTCTTCAGTGTAAGCATGTTAAAATAGTTCATGAATGGCACACTCACAATTACTACAGCTCTGTTTCTATTATTGACAGAAAATGGTTTTTCTTAGGATATTTTTATTTGTCTCAACAATGCACTCAAGTGTAACTGAGTTCAGCACTTCTATGATCAAGGGTTTTTAGGTCAGCTATTTAATCATGGACAAACAATTTGTCACTGGTAGTGAGTCAATCATCCTACAAAATATACAGTTAATGTTTGGGGTTTTTTGTTTTGTTATCTTGTTTTCAAAAACTGTTCAACAAACGCTTGTGAATAATGAAGGCACAACTACTTAGTATCAGACATTATATGCAAATTTAGGGCCCAATTAAGCCAATAATTTATCAAGAACAATTTGAGTAATATTATCAAAAAGCTTCAAATTAGTTCTGCAATAGCCAACTGAACTTTCTGACTGTGCATAAGTGTTTGCAAAACATGGGCTTGCACACGCAGCCCTTACCCTCTATCTGCTTCTGAGCCAGCCTGCTTTGTACTCACCTTCACCAGCCCCAGGGAAAGCAAAGGATTCACAACTTACCTCACATTTTCATTCAAAAATTGTCCAAATCCAAAAAAGTTACAGCTAGTGGAAGTGAAATAGCATACTTTACACTCCTTTTATGACTTTATTCAATATCAATATGGTTTTCTTGAATTAAGGTATAGTCTATCAAAGCATATTTGTACCACTGCCTCCGTTACTGCTCTGGCGTAACTAAGGTTCAGTTACCGTTTGCATTATAAACATTTGCAGTGTGTTGGAATAATTTTTTGTAAAGCACACCAAGCTCTCTGCTTGGATGGACTGAATTTTTCCTTCATGCAATTGATTTAAAACATAGAAGATATTTTTCTAGAGAGGCCAAAAAATAAAGCTGCATCTCTCAATATTAACAGTTACTCTTCAGAAGAAAAAACAAAAAACTTTTTTGTATAAATTATTTTTTAACAGTTTTCATAAAAGCAATGAGTAAACCAATACTTGCTATGTAAGTTTTATCATCAGCTTTGAAGGGGTGATACTAGGTTCTCACAATGGGTAAAAATGTGAAATCACCAAAGTCACCATAATGTAGCTTTTCTAGAAACTTGAGGGTATGTAATCTACTCTGTTTTCTAAATGAGGCCAACCAATATCAAAGATTATATGTTTCACAGATGATAAAAAAGATTTAGTAATTCAGGCTCAAAATACTCTAAGTTAGGTCTTGAGTATAAAAACCTTTACTTAATCCCTTTGAAGTCAACCAAGCTGCCTGTGTGTTTCTCTCACACCTCTCATGAAGGAAGGATTTCTTTCTTAAGAAGTGGTTGGGAATAGGGATAGAGTGAATCCACATATTTCACATTTGGGTGTTTTATCTAAACAGCTGGAGTTTGTTCAGCAGATTCCAGGCAGCTTGTCAGATTTCTGAATTTTGTAATGAAGATACTCTGCTTTAATAATTAGATTTTAATAATTGAAATCTTGCCTTTGCATTTCCAAAATTTAAACAATTAAATCCTCATGATTTGTGTTATATATTGCACATGTAAAGCAATCAAGTGAATCGCTGGTCACTTAGATATGCAATGACATGTCTAGAACTATTCCCTTCACAATTTATAAGGAAAAGCTGAAATTGAGAGGCTTTTTACAAATCTAACATCTTGGTTATAAATGTCAGTCTATATTAACTGAAATATTCTATCCAGGATTTGATAAATTTAAGCAAGATTTGTATGTCTGTTGGGTCATATTTGAAACCAAAATTAATTTTGCATCAAAAATCAAATTACAGCTCTTTGCAGAATGTCAAAGTATGACTCTTTCACAACTGTGCTGAAAAAAAAAAAAAAAAAATAATAGCAGAAAGCCTAAAGAAATTGCCAAAGCAGACTCTTGTGCAAAAAAGTCCATGGAGTTGAATTTTTTAAAATTCAGAGAGGCATGACTATTTGATGTGTTTCACCTGACTACATTATATTGCTTATAAAGACTCAATAAAGTGTCTGATGGTGCCCTCAGCTCTGTTGTGGAGCCATCTCAGGTACACAGCTCAAAGAAACAGCCACCTCCACGCATTATATGACCTTGTTCAAAGCACAGTATGTAGCTACAGGAAGTTACAACTAATAGTGCTGCAAGCTGTTATAGGCAGCATTACCTTAGTCATTCTTTGGGTGGAGGAAGGAAGAAGGAAATTTTCTGAGTTAAAGTTGCTATAATTAATTTTCTGTGTGTGCACTTTACTCATACAGTCAATTTGTCATTTAAGGGTATAATTTACTCTTCTCTCCCCAGACTTTTGAACAGCAAAGTAAAAGATTTTGGATATTGCAAGGTATGCAATACTGATGATAAAGCAGAAAAATCAGTGCTTTTGCAAACCTTCCCATCACTCTGAGTCCTTTCTTCCTGCTGGGCTCTAAGGGAACTTTCCATCAAAGCCAGAAGAAAAATATATATAATTTTAAACCTTTACCTAACCTCTTGTTTCCAAAGGGTTATGCCTTAAACCTCTGGGTCCTTCCAGCTTGTTTTTTTCCTGTTAGAACTTCCCTTTCAGGTGTCTTCCATACCCCTTCAGAGCACAGACCAGGCTTTCACATCAGCTACCTCCTGCTCTGCTGGGAGCCTACACAGTCAAGCCACACTCTGACCTTGCCTTCAAACACAAAAGACAAAAGGAAAAGGATGAAACCAACTGAAGCAAGAGAAAGAGTTGTACTAGGCAGCAGAAGAGAGAGTGAAAAATCGCAACATAGTATTGGTGGGAACTGCAAGTTACAGTAAAATGCACTGTACAAAAAGCATTTTAACCCTAACTCTGCAATCCAGGGGAGTTTTTGTCCTTGTCATGCCATGCAGTAGATTTCTTATTCTCAAGTGCAGGTCTTGCGAAGCCCAAGCAGAACTGTACTGAAAAAAAATGGAAAAACGACCAAAATTCCAGGTCACTGCTCTGTTAAGAGAGGTTTTACAAAGATTGGTCTTCTAAATAAAGAGTGAATTGACCTTTAAAGTAGTAGAACTGAGGAAGATTGATAAAAGTATTGATAGAAGGAGATATTATCAGAAGCATTTTCATATCTATTCATCTTTACTGCATGAGCTAGATGACAAATTTTTGAACCATTCTTTAAAAACAGAACTTCTCGGAAACAGGACAAAATACAAATACCAACTACAATATTAAAATTGATATCACATTTAACATGGAACCATCTCTGGTACATCTCAGAAGTCATAGCAAAAAAAAAGGCTTATTTATAGAAGTCTTAATAATGCTTAAGCATAATAAGAGGGTAGGAGAGAAAGGATTAAGAAGATCTAGCGAATCATTGTGAGAATATACACATCATAGTGTTTTCTAAAAGTGAATCCACTTCTAAGAGAACAGACTTACAGAGAAATCACATCTCACATCTCAATACTTATAACGTTAAAATATAATAACTCAGCT
This sequence comes from Psilopsiagon aymara, assembly GCA_024733675.1. NCBI lineage: Eukaryota > Metazoa > Chordata > Aves > Psittaciformes > Psittacidae > Psilopsiagon > Psilopsiagon aymara. Next base: position 4,419 of record JANRGW010027229.1, on the reverse strand, counting down.
CACTATAACGAGTTTTCCCTGCTGTTGATTGTTTTTTCTTTTTGCAGCCTGAGTTAAGCACCTTTTTTTGTGAAAGTAGTCTAATATTTTCTCTGCAGAGTTTATTTTTACAGTTAGAATCCAAGTTTTTCATTTGTAGCACTAGCTCATTGTAGATTAGGGGATATAACAAAAAATTGGATGTGTGGAGATGCATTTTAATTGTCAATTTATTTGTTTGCTTTTAATTTCTCAGAGATTTGTGATGAGATAAGATTGTTGAGAGAAATCACTTTTTTCTGAATGTGTAGTAGTTTTGAATGGGATTACTTTGAACTCTGCATTCTCTCTTCATCCTTTGAGGCATCACAGTCATGTTCTGATTTCTAGAGTCACCCTTCTGTATTTTTACCTTATATTGACTTGAATATATGACAATACAGTGCATGGCATAGTCCCAGCTAAATATTGCTGGAAGAGCACACACTGGCATCACAAGGAGCCTCAAGAAGGGTGAAAAGAGCTTTGCCTTACACAGCACAACAAAGCTGTGGGAAGAAACACTTATGTTTAAAAGTGCAAATTCCTTTGGAAGACCTCACCAACTGCAGACATCTATATAGACATATACTTACATATGCATGCAAACATATATTTTTCTATTTTCTACAGTCCTGTCTATAACATTCAAATCTTTCATGTTTTTTAGTGAACACTTAGGTTGGTTCAATATCAAAGACCTTTTTAAACCAACAGGATTCTTGAGACGAACTAATATTTGCACTTAAAACTGAATTTTGTCTTTTTAGGGCTTTTATTGAATCATTCTGAGAGAAAATCAGTTTAAGATCAATTAAATTTACAAAACTCAGAAGGGAATGCAGGCATTCAGTTTCAGTTTCCTAACCTGCTTGAATGCTGACCTTCAAAATTACATGTTACCATCTGCTTATGACATCTATATATTTCTCAAAATTGGAGAAAAGGAGTTCAGAGCATGAATTTCCTAAGGGCTTGATTCCTGGCAGAAGCATAACTAGGGAAGCATGACCTATAATTTCCCAGCCTAAAAATCTCTGGACTTATCAGCAAAGATGGTGAAAGGAGGCTTTAGATGTGGAGAGCATAGCCAATTAGAAAAGTCGCTTTAAGTGGATGCTGAAACAGGGAGAGAGGGATCTTGGCTGGCACTCAAAATTTAAATAGAGCATAAAAAGCTGTTATTTTATTATTTCACTAGGAACTAAAGGAAAGTAATCAAGAATAGTTTGTACAATTTATTGTAGGAAAGAAAAATAGAGGGACTGCAATTCAGATTTTGGAATCCAACAGTTTTATGAACTAAATCAGTAAAAAATCCAAAAATAACAAAATGAAATAGAAATTAAGAAGCTATTTAAAAAAATAATATCATATTTATACTGTTTTGAATTAAACAGTGTATTAGTTAGCATTTGAGCAAATTTATGTATTTTTATACTGTTACAGCACTTGGTTGGGTATAAACAGCAGGATAAATAGGAAAGTAAAACTCCTGGAAATCACAATTGCTGTATTTTATGATGGCAATTTATATTTACAGTATTCATTGCTCAAAGTTGAAATTGTGGCAGGTCTGTAACAGCTGTCTCTTTGAAACCCATTTACTATAAGACACATTTTCTGAAGGCTTATACCCAGTCCCCAGTAAGTGTATCACACACAGATGGCCCTAATGCTTTATCAAGGCTCATAGTTTTGTCCCTTTTCTCCAAATACAATGGTAGGTTTTGCTATCTCTGCTTTTGTAGTGCTACAAGTTGTATTCAGAGGAGAAATGACTTATATAGACTTATCTTTGTTATTTATGCAGAAGAGCAGACAGGTATAAAGAGCAGATAAATGAAGGTCCTTCTCAAAAGGAACATATGAGCTGGAGTCTCAAGGTTCTTGAATGTGCTTACCTTTAATCACGGCAAAGAGGTCAATGAGTGAGTCTCCTTAGATACTGGGTACTGATCGCAAGTTAAAGAGCGAGTAGGGTGAAGAAACTCAGCGAAGGAAAACAGAGGAGCAAAAGGGAATTTAAATCTGCTCCAGAGTACTGAAAACTGGCAGAGGCACAACAAGATGATTACAGCTGTTTACGTCAGATACTGAAGGATCATTAGGGAAGTTTTATGGAAAAGATTTATTAATTTGTCAAACTTACCTTAAATATGTTTTCTTTTTTTATCACACCTCCACAAAGATAAAAAGTCATCACATCTGTTATTGAACTAAGCTTTCAAACTGCCTTTTGGTAAGTACTGTCTGTGCATCTGACCACAACTCACAGAGGTGAACTGGAACAGGAATGGTTAATCGACTGGTCTTTATAAAAGCAGGATGTCAAGAGCAAGAAGCATGGTTTTGCTCCCAGATTTTAATCAGAAAGCTTTCTATTAAGACAAACAGGTAGGTAGGTAGATAGACATTAGTGTGTCTTGCACCTCTGGCAGTGATTTCAGTCTGAGGAGGAAAGGTGTAAGACATCAAACAAAACTCTCTTCTGATGTTGGCAGTAGCAGTCCTCACCTAATTTGACATGTGTAATTAGCGTCTCAAGGTGCAAGGTAGTGAAGAATCCTAACTACAGCCTTTGTACAAGAGTACAAAGAGTAAGAGAAATGCTTATATTTAGCCTTGATGTACTTTCAGTTTTTAAACCAAACAGAAGTGTTAAACCAATTGCTATGAATGGATTTAAAAACAGCTAGCAACAATACGACAAAGGACTGGAAGAGATAGACTAAGATTTTTTTTTTTTTTTTTTGGGGGGGAGTACTTTGACTTCTTTTCCTCTTTCACAGCTTATTGACCTCTTCTTACTTCCCATTTCAGCAAAGTTTCCACAGTACTGACGTCCATGCCTTGGCGTTTCAAACTGTTATGTCTTTCCCTCTCAGGCTGGAGGACACTTTTTTGGAAGGAAGATCTTCTTTATCAGAAAGGTACTCAATTGGAAGGCTCATGGCTGAGGGCATGTTCTACAACTTTATTTTCCAGAACCATCAATGTTTATTCCCTTTCAACATAAGGAAGTCTCCTGTCTTGTTAGTTGGTTTGATAGTTGTCAACCCCATTAATGACAGGGAAAAGAGCAAGCAGAATTGCTTAAAATTCAGTAATGAAATAAGGACAATGGAAATTTTGGCTGAATAAGAGGAACAACTTCTATCTCTAAACAGACAACTGCAATAAATTTTGAAATATCAATATGGTCAAAACATTGGAAATAAGCTATAGAGAACAACTTCTGCACTGACACAAGATGAACTTCTAACCAAGCAGCTTTTGTCTGCCTCTAGCTTTTGAATATACCAAAAGAACAAGAAGAGGTTGTGTATATCAAAGAAAACTGCTTTAGGGAATTTAATCTCACTATTAGCCCTTTTTCTCCATGGATGTTGTTATGAAATAAAAAACACAGCCTAGAGCTACTGTAATGGTAAAATGAAAAAGAAATTATTATTTGAAAGAAAAAGCATATCAGATGTTTATAAGACAAGAGTAGACAATATCACAAAAATGTCAGATTTAGTAGATAGAAATGGCTCTTGTGTAACTGGATACCCAGCAGGAAATATATCTTTGTTTAAGGATTAATTGCCACCTTTCAGCAACAGAGGTTTTCCATCGGGGGAAGCTTGAAGAGAGAGATTTCTTGAAAGGAACCATTATCCTTGTGATGTCCCAGGGCTTTCAGAAAAGTAATTGAGCCTTCTTAAAAGCGAAGGAGCTTCTGTAAGTGGCATTATACTGACAGGAACCACCTTTTAAGCATCAGTTTTTCATTTCTGTTCAAGTATTGTGTCATTAGCATATAGAGATATTTATCATGTACAGAATGTCAGAACGAGGAAACTTCTAAGGGCTTACCTTGATAAAAATGAGCTCAGTTTGTCTGGAGGGGAAAAAGCAGTGTTGGGTTATGTATTAAAGTACATATTAAAATATTTTGATATTTGGAGAAAGGCAGGAAATCACTGAGATGTTCCTGAACAGCTTTTGGGTATTCTGTCTTTCTCCCACCTTAGGGATAGCTTGCTCTGCTCCCAGATTCCCAGTGTGTGGCCATGCAATAAACATTCTCACAACACTGACACTTTTGAAGCAATAGCCTGGTCCCCTTGCACAACTATGACAGTGTATCTTTCCCAAGTATGCGTCCCCAGTTTCTAGAGGAAGCAGACCTTGAAGATGCAGGACAACAGGGATAAATTCTCAAAAGAGGAAAAGAAGAAAACCAACAGAACTATTTCTTTTTCTTGTAATGACATTTTTTAAGGAACAGACCTTCCACAAAGGTGGTTGTCGTGGTTTAAGCTGTAAATCAGCCATGCAGTTTGTTCACCCACCTCCCCCTCCTAAAAGAGCTGTCATGGTTTAAGCTGTAAAACAAGCAGTTTTGTTCACTCA
>JANRGW010027227.1:0-45983 GCA_024733675.1 Psilopsiagon aymara | reverse complement strand
AGACCTCATAGCAGCCTTCCAGTATCTGAAGGGGGCCTATAGGGATGCTGGGGAGGGACTCTTCATTAGGGTCTGTAATTATAGGACATGGAGTAATGGGTTCAAACTTAAACAGGGGAAGTTTAGATACACTATAAGGAAGAAGTTCTTCACTGTAAGGGTGGTGAGGCACTGGAATGGGCTGCCCAGAGAAGCTGTGAATGCTCCATAACTGGTGGTGTCCAAGGCCAGACTGAACAGAGCCTTGGGGTGGCATGGTTTAGTGTGAGGTGTCCTTGCCCATGGCAGGGGGTTGGAACTGGATGATCTTGAGGTCCTTTCCACCCCTATCTATTCTATGATTCTATGATTCTACTTCCAAAGGAGTCAGCCACAATAGTATCCCTTCATCTTAACCCCTTCTATACAGCGAAGCCATGAAATAGATACAGATATGTCAAGACAATGTTTGTAAACACACATATCTCCTTCTATAATGTACTCTTGAAAATACTTATCACTTCTACTGATAGAAGCCCTACTAATAGGGTTTAATTGCCCTGACCAGACTCACCAGGGTCCTCCACCATCGCATTTCAGCTCAGGTCTGGGCCCTCAGTCTTGGCCTGAGCTATACCACAGGAGCACTCACCTGTGCCTGGCCATGGACTTTGTTGACAGATCTCAGCCTGCAGCTCCTGCTGCCTCAGAAGCAGCCCTCCCTGCTCCCTCACACTTCAGCTGTAAATTTTCATTTGCTTTCAGTCTGCCAGAAATAAGAACAAACAGAAACCTTGGAAGAGCTGGACAAAAAAATACATGTCGAGATGCACATCTCGTTTTCAATGCCTCCACCTGCTGTGGCAGTGTAATATATGGCTCTCACTGACTTCTTTGCTATATCACCATGTACAAGTAAATGAATTCTCTGCTAGTCTTATGTCAATGTTTCCTAATGAGCGCTTTGTTTGAGTTTCTCTCTTCAAGTATGTGCAGAATAATGGATAGACCACAGTGAAATATGTCCGTTGTGCTCTTTGATGGAAATCATAAACTCTGACTATATAACTCCAATGATTTACACCACTTCCAAAATGCAAAGTTGAATTCATTCTGTGCAAGTCTGTTACAGCTGTCATTTTTTTCCTTTAAAATGCAATATATAGATTCATGCACATTTTATATAAATGAAATATATATAAGCATTTCACTTGGCCATGAAATTATGCAAAAGCCAATGTTAATAATTTATCTATGGCATTCATACTAGCTTAACGAAAGCTCTATTCTATTAAGTAGGAGAATTAATAATTTTGGATCTGAAAAGCAGACTGCTTCAAGTCTTTTAAACGGTTTATTTCTTATAATATAATGAAAGTTTGTTCATATAAACTAACCATGAACAAAAGCTAAGCTTCATGAATAATGTTTGTGTTTTTTGACAAACCTCTAATGAGCACACATAAATCAGTTTCTCCAAGTTACTGAGTAGGATCATGATTTGTGGTCGAGTAGACACAGAAAGCTACTGTAGAAGGACTCACATTATTACAACTGGACACTCTAGAACAGAAGATAGTCAAGAGAGCTATTAGCAGCTGAAAGTTTAGGAGTTTTTCAATACTGTCAGCCTACCCAAACTTCCCAAGTTCACATTTCATGCAAAAATTGGTTCCTAGGTAGACCTTGTTGTGTAATTTATCTTGCAAAACAACCAGGACAGAGGTAGTCATCAGGTATGTAAAAAGCATACCATCAAAAATCAAGCCTGTATAATGTGTTCTTACATTTGCTTATGCTTATTTATCTTGCTCTACCAAGCACATTCTATGGAATTTACAGACAGATGAGAACACCTCTCATCCCTAAATATTTTTTATTCTAATTTCACACTAGGTTCAAGAGGAAGGGGGCTGAATAATTAAGAGGGGTAGGTGGAGAAGCCAAAGAGCATATACGGAAACAGAAGGAGAAAGAAATTAACTTAATGAAACAAATTTGAAGACACAGCAACTCTGGAAATCAGGGATAGATTTCTGATTCGGTATGCAGGCTCTTACTCATCAAATGTGCACTAATGTGTAGGTGTCATCAAACACAAGTCTTTTCCTGACACATTAGTAGCTAAGACAACTGGATATTATTTGGAAGTACTGTATGCATTCAAGAAGAAAAGATCTTACACAGGATATGAATCAGAAACAGTGATACTGAGAAACACTTTTACCTCAATACATATAACATTAACAAATTGCTTTTCAGACTTAAACAATATTTAGGCAATAATTAAGTCCAAGTACACTGTAAAGTAGGAAGGCATGCAATGTCATGCTTGACTTCTAAATACACCATTTTACGCTAAATATGCAGTGTAAAGTCACATTTTACACAGTGGCTTTAACCCTATGTGCCATATCCAGGCTCAGGTCTGTGCATATAAATGTGTAACTATGCAAGAAAAAAAGTCAGGCTTGAAAGTATTGGAAATTAAATAAAACAAATGAGATAATTTTGTATTCCTAATTTCTCCACTCTCAGTTTGTTACTGCATTTGATAAAGTGTCTCTGTATTTATTTACCTAAAGACCTAATAACATGGGTTTGAGACATTCAGTGCCTTTAATTTATTACAGTGCTATACAAGTACATGAAGAGAAGACGAATCTTAATTGCAACCCTTTTTTAACTATAAAAGGGAATGGAAAACTTGGAGAGTTTTTATTATTAAAAATACATACATTTTATAAATACATTTTATTCCAAGCATTCTTGAAAGCTTACATCAACCATATGTCGTTAGAAGGATAGAAAACATCAAGAAACACATTGGTATTCAACATAAAAATACAAATTCAAAAGTATACTTCCTCTAAAGAGGTTTTTATTAAATGTAGAAGAGAGAGCTCAATGGATTATCCTTTACTACAGAACAATCTTTCTCCCTATCCAAACACTTCTAAAGAAATCTTCCAAGCAGTTTATCACATCCCCTTACCAGTTACAATCTACTCTGCCATTATGCAGACGTAACAGTATTTTCCTGAAAGCTACAGCTATCAAAGACTGCAGAGAAACACCCTTACTTTTGCTTCCTGTCTGACAACTTTTATCTCAATTCAAAGTTTATGACTCACAAAGTTTGCCAACCTTCTTTTATTCTTCATGTGTCACACAGTATTTTGTCTTCATGTGTGGATCACCCAGTGACCTGCTTGTGCTGTGATAATTTATACCTATCATACAAATAATAATAAATATGTGGAAAATAGGTATATCTGCTTTAAATTCTGCAAGTCAATTCTTAGGATCAGTGCTACTCTACATTCTTGCTCTACTTTCTATTTCTTTTTGTAAATAAAATAAACATTTACTGTGTTCAAGGTAACTTACACACATCTCCCCAAAATTATATGCCAGGAATTTTAAATATTAGATGCTACAAATATTCAGAGCATATTTTGCTGTATGTATGGTATTTTTGAATGTGTAACAGCAGGATGTGATAGAAAGTGACTTACGACTCAGATATGATTCCTCTATTTGGCTTTCTCCAAAAGAAACAGATCATTTATGTCTGTTAACAAAGGGTGGATAATACAGTCAACCAAATTTGAGCCTTCAGGCTTTTTTGAACTGTTTAGTTTTACAGTTGGAATGCAGACAGCTGCTTTTGTTGATTTGTTGAGAAACCGTAGGAGCTGAAAAAAAATGAGACCCAGTACTGAAAATAAGATCCAATTTTGGTTATCGTTTTACTAAATTAATGTTGCTTGTGGCATTTCTGTCTCTTCTACACTTTATAGATTTATGAAATCTTGTTTCTTATGGCAACCACAGCTGATGACTGTTGAATCATTATTCACACTTCAGTGGAATCCAATGGGGGGTTTAGTTTATTTTTAAATGGACTATAATTTACTTGATTTTATGCAGAACAACGGTTCAGACAGCATGGGGTAAATTTTCAAGGTGGTGAGTAGGAGGTACAGTGCAAGCGCAAATCCTGTTATTTATTAATAGGATTTGTCTGCATCCCTCTGTTTGTTGCCTTGAAAATTCATCACTGTGTTTCATTTACAGAGTAATCCTATTGGCAACACCATTGACTCCAAACAGACCTGGTCGTGTACATGGCTCCACTTATGGCACCATGATGTAAAAGCTCCTGAGCGGGACATGAACTCATGATTAAAGTTCCAAGCAATTAATAGATTCCCTGATTCGCTTTTTGATCACCCCACTCTTATTTCTTTTTATCAGTGAATTTATCAGTATTAGTGGCAAAGAGGTGGCTAAAAAGTCTCCCTCTAGAGGATAGTTTTCTACTAGTGTTATTCTAATCAAATTCTTCCTTGTTTGGGGATGTGTGAAACTATGTTAAATGCTACAGTAACACAAATATTTTCCACAATAGGTAGTCTAACTAAATGACAAACACCTCAAAACATACATATGGAACATACACAAACTGCACTTTTCTCCCACTGTCTGCAATTCCATTGACCACAACACCTCAATAAGTTCTTTCTTTGCCATATTCATCCCTATCAGCAGTTCTTATAGAAGCTGAACTGGAAGGAAATATTTCTGATTTCCTGCTACTATGGACAGGACCACTTCCTTCAAAGGCAGACAGATGATGGTTCAGCTGCTTTCTTGCATTCCTACCTCCCTAAAAAAACAGTTAGGTAAGGCTTTAAAAGAAGGAGGTAAAGAGATTCAGAAAGGTGATATTCATGTGGACAGAGAAAATGGGGTGCAGAGAAGACAAATACAGAAAGAAAACCAAAACTAAAAAAAAAAACAAAGTAAAAAAACTCACCACCCATAAACCAGACTGTCACCTTTGGAATTTTCATGACTCAATGCTAATTCTTAAGCAGCATCAGTGTTCTGGATGAGGTTAGGTAGGGTAGTACACTACCATGAAACAAGTGTCCCAGAAATACGATGGGATTACGCACCTGGAAGCTCTTTTATTTTTGTTACTGATTTATTTTTGAACCAGTTAGCAATGGAAAAGTAAGGTAAACAAGAAGAGATCTTTAATACAATGTTTTCTAATACAATCTTTAGTCACTTGTCAGCTTGGCTAAACTCACTCTGCTATAGTAACAATGGAAGTAGTGTTGCACAGAGGGATATACCATACCCTGAGAATCAAGACTCACTTTACCAATTTCCATCAAACAATCTTGGATATATTTGCATAAAAGTGTTCATACACCTACAAAGTAAAGCAGAGTCCTGGAGATCTGTGTATGCTAATGTGAAGGACCTGACATCTTGTCTACAAACACCAATTACTTTTTTTTCTCTTTCAACAATTTCATGTTATTTTTCCTAAGACTACTACCATCCTTAAATCAAGATGATAGTTCTGTAAATTGGAGCTATCTGTGATGTGCTCTGTGAGTAGGAACCATGCAGTAATATTTATTTTTGGCTAGCTTTGGATTCTTCAGATTCAGAGTAAATGACCTTTCTTCTGTCTTTCCTATCCTTTCATGTAATTACATAGTATAAAACAAGAGCATGTCCTTTTCTCCTCAAAAGTCATAGAAAAGAGTTAATCTATATCAAACTAAGATTCAAAGACCTATGTTTTCTGATGTTTTTCTCCTGACCAGTAGGGCATTGGGAATTTTTCTAATTACAAATATATATATATATATATCTCTTTTCAATGTTTAGTTCTGACTCTGTTCAAATCTTACTGCATTCTTGAAAAAGTGAAGTCATATCAGACCTTTGTGCTTGACTGCCAAAAAATAAAAAATCAGATTTAAATCAAGCTAATGGCTCATTCTTCTCGTTTCATGCATTTTCTTCCATTACTCTTGGTCCATTGGTTCATCCATTTTTAAAAGGTTTAATTTCCTGTTGGATCATTGACTGAATTTGTAACAGGTTCTCTTTCCATTGCGAGCTTATGAAGCAAATAGCATTATGTTTTCAAGCACAGATGAGTGTGTTCACTAAAGGCAAGAGTTTTTTGTTGAAAATTTGCAAGTAAATAATTTTTACATGTAAGTAAAATGAAATAATTATTACTTTGCATGTTGAAGTTATATCACAGTTTTTCTTAACACCTCTCCTTCCTCCTGATACATATTGACCCTGTGATACCACAGTATTCCCAATGGAGCATGTAATACAAAAACTAAGGCTAATTTAATATGTAAAGCCCTGGAAATGTTTCTTATAGTATATCCAGCCCCATACTACTTTTAGCGACTAATTTAAGACTGCTACCACAGTGTGAACTGGGCCTTCAAGGGAAATTGGTGTGAATTTCTCTCCATTCTCTGTTGTCACAGACCTTTCTTCTATTTAATGTCTAGCTGAATAATGTATTTCAGAGATGATGTTATAGCTAATCTTTTTTGGTTTGAAGCACAGTCTAAAAACTTTCAATATTCTGGTGTGCAAGGTCTGATTTTCAAGGCCACTGAAATAAGAGTCAGAAGAGATTATGAGACATTCTTTGTAATGCCTATTGATAGCAGAGTATCAAGTAAATCAGAAAGCAACATGGCAACTGAAGAAAATGTAATGAAGAATTGCTCTAGTCCACAGATATAATCTGAACAATGATTCCTACTTATGGAAAATAAGGCCAGAGCTTCTGCTGAGGATGTGTGAAGATTTACCCACTGCATTTTTAAAGCAAGCCAAAGTCTGTAATGGACTGCCATTTCCCTACATGGACTGGTAAAAGCTAAGCAGGTTCACATAAAATATCTACATGACATCTTGCAAAGCTTGCTGTGGAACATATTCTACCTGTTCTATAGTGACTCACTTGAGACAGCAAATTGGTAACGATCTAAAGTACTCTTTTTTGCTAAGAGCACAAGCAAACGATGGGACATCCTTTGCGAAAAGGAGACAAGAGTTTCTAGTAGAAAAAGAACACTTTCATAGCAGTTTTTCCTGGTGCTGAATTTTGAAGAGGGAGGAATCATGAGAAGGTGAGGTAAGCATGACAGAGTTTTAAATGCGTATTACTGGTTCACTTCTTTTGGAAGACAATGGGAGCTACTTTCGCAAGATCATTAAGAGAAAGCTCACAAGTGCATTAAGAATCACACATTATACCCCAAGAAAGGGGTATATATAAATATATAAACTAGGTTAATACAATACCAGTATCTGTGGGGTTTATACACATTAAAATGTCTAGATTTTTTAGGCAGCTCACAGGCTATTCTTGGCCAATGTAACTCTGGAATGAAGGAAATCCAGATGACATGATCTGCAATATTTCAGATCATTGTTTAATGCAAGAATATACACACATAAAGATTCATAAGATATCTCTTTCTTCAACAATAATCAGAAATATGATTTTGGTAATAACAGCGCTCACTGCAGAATTGCAGCATGTGTCAGACTCTGGCTTTCGGCTTTGAGAAGAATTAGGTAAATGACATGTGGATGCTTAATAATAACTCACAGAAGTCACATTCACAGTCACATTCAGCAGATTAACACTTTCACAGGAAGCTGTTCCCGGTGGGATCACCTCTTCCTGATGACTGAGAAAGCACTTCAATCTGGGACAAGGAGGAGAAAAACAAGGAATAGAAAAGTTTGTATCACAGAGCTTTTAACATCACAGTCCATTGGACTTTAACTGCCAGTGGCATGGAAAAGATGCAATCCCTACAGAAGTGTAAGGTTTACACAAGGAGCACACAAATTTTTCCACCATTTCGATCTTTGGGTAACCTCTTGGAAACCTATGGATTTGAAGCACACGAGCACAAGTCTTCTGCAAGAGCTCAGATATGACTATTTCACACAGTTCAGAAGGATGAAATAGCCAAGGCTGCTGAACATTCAGAATCTTTATCTTGCAGAAAACAAGCCAACTAAAACCCACTGCTGCTGACGTTAACAGGTTGACCTGAAAGACACCTGCAGACCCCACCAATTCCATAACACTGACAGAATAACACTGTCATTTCTCACAGCCTGTCCTGAGCTCCCTTCCTGGTAGACCAATAAGTGTCTTTTGGCTCCAGCAGTATGAAGGTTTAGGATTTTGCAAAAGGAGATTGTGTATCTCAACAGCATTCTGAGTATGCCAGGCACCACTGCCTGCATCTAATCCCCTGAGCAAAGGCCTCTGCCTTCCATAGCAGAAGTAGCAATCTAGCAGGAATGTTGCATTGAAAACTGCCCTTAATTTAAGGCCAAACTGAATCATATAAAATGACAATAATTATTTGTAATTCAGATACTAAAAGTAAGAAGAAGACGTAGGTTTTATTGTTGCATTACTTTATCATAGTGGGATTTAAAATGAAGAAGACAGCCAAGATTACAGGCAGGCTGTATTTCTTTCCTCAGTGGCTAAAATCACAAGCATCAGAACTGCAAGCACTAAAGAAGATTCATATTTATGCATGCATTTGCATAATATTTTCCATACTCTTTTTCCTGATAGGATAAGCTCTCTTGAAATCTGAATTATTTTCCATGGCAATTGGGAAAAGAAAGGGAATTCATTACAATGACTCTTACAAATATTTTTTAATTTAACATTGGATCAAATATCCATTCATTTAGCTGAACAGTGACTGCAAAATGGTGATAAAGACATTTGTTTAAAGTCCAATATCCCTACAGTGCAAGAATCTTGACTCCACGCTCTTTATTAGATGACTTTAAATAAAACACTGAGCAACTGCAGAGAAAGATCCTTTCAGCAAAAGTAGGGTAAAAGGTAGAACAAATTCTGAAAGCATACTTTTAGCATAACTATATCTTTTACACTGAGGATAAAAAAAGTGACAGTTACTCCCTGTATTAATCACAAATCCTTAAAGCTACTCAGAATTATGTGCACAAAAGGCAAAAATCATAAAAGTGTGACTGATGCATATGAAAAATGAAAGTGCAGAGACTAATAATTTTTTTAAAACTGACAATATTTTAAAGATTTTGATAATTTAACGTACTAATGCCAAAGTCCAGATACAAATACATTATTTTTATGTAAAATCCCTTCTGCTCTAGAATTATAAATTATCTGCTTTCTCTCATAAGTAATGTTTGGTTTCCAAAGAGCTGGAATCAGCATTTGCATGGGATCTTCTTTCTTGCTTCTAAAGTATTAGCTTAAAATCCGAGTATTTTTAAATATGCTTTTGTCACCAACAGGCTCTTTTATCATGTTATGAACACAAAAGCTAATTGAAGAATTGCTTTGATTGTCCTTTTGCACCCTATGTCAGATTTCTTTTAGGGTTTGTTTTGGTTTGACTTACATCCATCATCATTTCCTTGAAATTCCAATTTAATATATGCAACTATAATGAGCATCTTGACAAAGATCCGGGGGTTTATCCAACTTTATTCAGTGAATATATGGTAAATTTACTGCTTTTTAAGGAAATATTAAGACTTGCTCTGCTGTCACTATGCACTCTATGTTGAATTCTGTTGTTATATACAATTAACATCAGACTCTCTCCTTATTTGAAGCTTCAAGGCATGAGCTGCGTGATGTTCAAAAAGTTAGTTAACATTTGCAATATATGTGCACTGCAACTAGAGTAACTTATGCATTCACCTCTTATGCCCCAGAGAGGGTTGTCAATGGTGTATGAGCTCAATCAAGGAGAACCGGGACCACCTATGCCTTCCTCCCATCAGCTGCCACATGCTTGAGACCTGAGAAGCACAAGGATCGCCATCAAACACCAATAGTGTTTCATCCCCTCTTTTCTGTCAATTCTGCATTTCCTCCCTCTCCCTCAGGCTGACTCCCTGGCTACCCTGTGTTCAGCCACCTTTGGGAAGCTTGTCGCCCATACCACACTCTACCTGACAGCGCAGGATTCCTCAGACCTGGAATGAGGGTCTCCACAGCTCTCTCCTGGCTCCTAGTCCACCAGGGCAAAACACATACACCTACAGCACCTAGACACTACACAGTGATAAGCTGTGTTTTAAACATTGCAAATGTTAATACTGTTCCGACTGTTGGTGGTGGCTCTCTTTAGAGGATACTCTCACCACAAGCCTGAGCTCCATCCTTGTGTTGTGCCCAGGTTAAAACCACCCACCCTCTAGGTACCTTTTCTTTTTGTTGTGGTGTCCCTAAAACCAGGACATTTTTCTTGACGGATGGTGAAGCTATCACTCGTTCATCTCATCCTTTTTCTCAGGTGGTGTCTCTCTTCACAGTTTATACTAAATCCTTCTCCACACTGGCAGTTATAGTTGAGAAACATAGGTTCCCACAGCTGGTGAAATTCACTTTTCTTTAGGAGCTGTATAAGCTTTATGCCTCAAGTCCCACTATACCTACATTCTGAGGACTTTAAATGGATTGAAGACAAGCGGTTTTTCTTGCCCTTCTTTACATAAGCGTGAATTTAACCCTAGGTGGATACTTAATCTTTTTTATCCTTATTTTCAGAACTCTGAGAGTTCCTAAACTAGGAGTTCTGTAGACAGAGCAGATGGTGCTGTCTTTTCCTTCAAGGACAAAAAAAAAAAAAAAAATGCAGTTAAATCTGAGCTCTTTAAGTTAAATGAAATGTGTGGGGCCTCCCTTTACAATAGCGCACCAGAACTGCTCACTGACTAGCTGTCGGATATGCAATTGGTTTTGAATTCTGATGATAATGAAGAATTGTAGTGCTTACTCTTGCAGCTCACTGGAAGTAAAAAAAAACCTCAGAGCATATTAGAGAAAAAACATTATTTCATCTTAAGTACAAAGCAGGGGAAGACAGGTGCAAAAACGATTTCAGAAAGGGAAGGAAAGGTATGAAATTCTTCATTTGCAGACAAGTTAAAACAGGTGTGCAAGAAATGTAGTCTAAAAATAAAAGGAAATATACACTAAAAGTGGATTAAAAAAAAATATAACTCAGTGGATTTACCTGCATGTATAAATGGGTGCCTATGAGGCTATACTGAGATTAATATGGGAATCAGAGCTAGTGTAGTATTGGACTGCTGCAGTGAAGTTATGTGATAGTTGCCTTTTTGGTTTCCAAAACACAAAGACCAGGGCTTTTAACAGTAGGTACTTTTCTAAAGTTCCATGGAGTTTTGGCACAAAGGATTGCTTTTAAATCCAGCTGGTCTTCATAAATTTGGCCCCGATACAGTTACATGGAATAAGGGTTACAGAATTGGCAATTTTCCATTATCCAGCATTCATGTTAGTGGATATTTAGAGCCATGGGTATCTTAATAGATAACTCAGTCTGAGTTAATATATCTTTAGGCAGTATATAAACCCTTGATGATTTACTGTAAGCACTCGTCTCATTGATTTGTCCTTACTATGCCACAGTGATAAGCAATGATAAGCATAAGAGGGAAAAAATACAGAGCTGTACATTTATATAAAGAGGAAAAACTGTGGAGAGTAAGGCACGGACCCCGTTTCTAGTTACAAACGAAATCGTTTTATTTCAAGTCTCACATCCCTTTTATAGTCTACTAAGTGCTAAGCAGTAACTTTTCACTCTCTTACTTCCTTATCATCCCGATTCAGCAGAACTACTAAGGGTTACAAATATGTACATCGTTTGTTCTGTCTTTGAGATGCACATCCTGCTTTATCTTACAAACTCTCTGCTTTGTTTTGCTAACCGATCATTATCCTTCATTGTTGCCTTTACAGTTCCCAAGGCTTAGGCCGGACAAGGGCAATAGCACCTGGTGTTTTCTTCACTGTTGCCAGGGCTTAAGCCGGACCAGGGTGATGACGCCTGAATCCATTTCGAAAACTGTTTCTGTCCCTTCACCCACAAAAAACATTTATTTCATGACCTTAAAATACATGATCTTTTTTGTTTGAAAAATAAAATAATTATAAATAAGCATGCAATAAATTAAAGGGATTTTTTCAGATATAAGATTGTGTAAAAAGTTTTGTAATTGCCAAGCCACAAAACATACTGACAAGTTACATGAAGCAGATCTTTCAGAATTGATAAGATTTTAATGAGAAATCAGATTTAAAAACACTAGGCCGTTACATGCCTCAATTTGGAACATTTAATGTGGTTTTTGAGCTTTGCAAAAATAGTAGAAATTGTGGGAAGAGCCTGGAAAAGTTGAATCTAAGCCCAGCTTCTGGATATTTTTATGATTCATTCATTCATTTCATCCTCAGAAAAGGACTACTTGGACAGTTTTCTGTTTTGTTACTGAATCACAAAACACTAAGAATAGCATAGAAGCAAAGCTCTACAAGCTTAATCCAAATTTGAAATAAATCATAGCTCTATAAAGACTTTTAACAAATAGTGAATTAAAAGAAATCTGAAAACATTTGCCAGATTATCCAGGTGAAGTTCAAAAACTTCATGGGATTTCTCATGAACAGCAAATTATGCTTCTAATGAAGTAATTAAAATTTTTGCTGTTCGTGTCAGTGAGTACAGTGCTGGAAAAGTTAATCAATGTAGAAGAACATCCTAACAAACAAGTTAAAAACACATAGAATGCACTTCAATATGTTTCAGTTTGTTTCAGTGATAACTATTTCACCACATCTGACCTGTGGTATTACTGAAAGTGACTCAGTTTCATTCCAACAATTAAGAAAAGAAGCTAACGTAGGATGCAATTCTTTCTGTGAATGTGTTTCTGCACATATCAAAGGCTTGGAAAGCTTTCAAGTAGCACAAAGTACGTCAGTGCTGTCTGATACATTTCTTAAATTTGAAAGGAAGAATAATATCTGCTTTCATGAGGTAAGAGCAAGTGTTTTTTTTTTTTCACTTTGAGTCTTGTTGAAATCCTAGGAAAAGGGGAAGCACTTTTTGAAGTATGTGTCATCTTGAAGAGAAGTTTGCTTAGTTTTCCTTCTTGTTCGGAGAGCCCATTGAATCACATTGTCAGCAGAGTCTGAGCTGGGCATTGAGAGATGAGAGACAAATTTAGAAAAGGAAAGATTCCTACTCTAATCCTTGCAAATTGTTAATGGTAGAATGAAAAGTGTGCAGCACAGTTCAAATGAAAGCCTAGAAGAATGAACAAGAGCACTGAGCATGATAAATCAAAAGTCTTTATTCAGAAGTCAAGAATGAGAATATCTTTCAGCCCAAAACTTTCATTTTTTCTGAAGGATTTTTGTAAGATTATATCCTGATGCCCTATTTTACCAATGCCACTTGATCAAATCAGTTTAAATTACAGTCTTTTAAAATTTTGTTTCCTGTATTATCATAAACTATTCAGTATGATCCATATTATGTACTCTAAACTAGAGAATATTCTGTTCCTTTCAGAAACTCATAAACTGGGTCTAGAGTTTCCCAGGTGAGCAATATTTCTTTTTTTCATATAATATCAAAATCTGTGCAGATGCCAAATATGACAGAGCTGCTGATGATTTTCCTTTGCCTAATTCCCGAGTCCTGCATAATGTCCCCAAAATTAATTTTTGCCAGGGACCAATAACTCTTGAAAGGAAACCAGGTGAGTGAAAGTGGATGCAGGACACTAACAAGTTTGTGACAGGCAATTGAGAAAAAAAAACATCTATTGTCAGATGTTTTACATTCTCTCTACAGATATGTCTGCTCAATTTGAAAATTAGTAAGCAATCGTAACATTTTAATGGCTTAGATGCAAGAAGGATTTCTTTTTTCAGAATAACATTTATACCAGACTTAATCAGTGGAGAAGACTGTCAGAGACTTTGGGCCTATACATTTACACCCTGCAGTAAGGACTGTGTCCGATTCCTGTGAAGTCAGCATCTGCCAAACTACACAAGAAACTCCAGAGTTATAAATAATCCCACTGAGATTCTTGACATGCGTACAGTTCCTTATAGCTGTGCAGTACCCATGACAGGGGGACTGTGGTTTTGATTGAGGCTGCTGATGCTGCTGTAATACAAAACTGAAATACAACTGTATGCACTTTTTGTGCATGCATTCACAAATGACAGTTTATCACGTGGAGCTTTCCAAGACATTGGAGCTTTATGAATCTCTCACAAATTTACTATACTAAGTCAGCTTTCTGAAACTTGGTAACCAACCTTCTTTCTTGCAGCTCTGATTTTGATTTTGGTTTTTTTTTTTTTAGTGGGGTTGGAGGGGGTTTTGTTTGTTTATAGTACAAAATTTTGATTTTGAAATTTAATTTTAAAATATGAGTTATCTCCAAATATTTTTTTATTTGAAAGCTGTATGCCTGTGATTAAATATTCCAACCATACTAAAAAACCTCACCCTTCAGTTCCGCATCAGATTTATATTTGCTTTCAATCTACCTTTTTGCTCGGGGTGTGAGCCACTCAGCTGTTCACGAATAGATTCCTCAGCATTAGTTTAGCCTTTGGATGTTTCATAGTATCAGTAGAATTTCCCCTTTCAGCCTCCTCCCTAAAGGACACAGAAAGGCTTCAGATCCCAAATGATAAGAGTCCCTTGAGGTCCAAGGAGGCTTTGCAGTATCTGCAGAAGGGCTTCTTCCTCTGTGACTTTTCCTTATATGTGGGGAATCTTGCCCAGAGAACAGGGCTGCAATGGCACCTTCATCTGAATTTCATTGCCAGAAATGGTAGGAAAGAACAGAACTATGCAAGGCACAAGGTCCCTAACAGCGTATTGATTCTACTTCTTCCTAATAGCTTCCCGAGTTTGAGTGTCTTCCATACCACCCAACACTGATCTGTGCCTGTTTTCACCTTCCCTCTTTGCTAAATTTGAGGACAGCAGATGGGCTATGTTTATTTTAGGGATAACCTCATCTGCTGTTTATACTGGGGGAAGAAAAAAAGTGCTCACTGATGACTTCCTCCTGACACCTCCAGCTGAGGCTGACATTTGTTTTCTAGCTGTTATTGGTTTCTAATTATGCCTGGATTCTGAGGATCAGCTAATTTGCTCCATAATTTTTGGAGGTAATTTTTAATTCCCTTTCCTCCCTTTTAAATTCTATGCTAATTTCATGGAAGTATTGCATATGCAAATATGGTGGGACTAAACACTTTGGGACTCCCTGGTGATTCAGCTCAGGTACCTCAGTGGAACTGCCCCCCATGCATCACAAATACAGACTACCAAGCATGCAGGGAGTTGGGTGGCATGGCCAGGAAACACAAGGAGCTTTTGCTTCGTTTGTGTTGTCTCACTCACTGCAATGAATATCAGCATGAGTTCATTCTTGCTGGTGGGCAAAGGCAGAGCAGTGTGAAGCCTTGAGCAGAAGGTAGACATTGTAAACTGGAACACGTGAAGAAATGGAGGAACTAACGAGATCTTTGGAACTAATGAGATTGTGTGAAACACTGATGTTGTCAGCATGGAAGGAATAGGGGTACAGTGCTCCAGATTGTTTTATCTTCCTTTACATTCTATTCCAAGAGCTTAGCTTAGAGCGGAAGTCTTATCATTAAAACCCAGAATTCATTGGTATATCAGGTATGATTTCAAAAGAGCAGAGGAAAAGTGATTTTGCACTGCTTTCTGAAAGCACCTCCAAAGTTGTTTCCAGAATATTTGAAATAAACACATTCAGAAGTATTCCACGGGGTATCACTGCGTTGAAACATTCCAGTTATAGATTTTCAGTTGTTATTGCATGCACCAGCAAGAATTCAGGAACATTTCAAGTTCTTTGTAACATCTAATCTTCTATATATTCCTGGGTTGTAAAGCTGTTCCATTTTTAACATCCAGGCATGTCTGAAATAATTGAGGCTGTTGAACAAACTGGAGTTAAGACCTAGGAACATTAACTAAGGCACTATTATCTCCTTTGAAACTTTCCTTAAAGCAATGTAAAATATACACACATACTCAACTCACAGAAATCACTTGATTTACTTCACAGTTTCAGAACATGTGTATTACGTTCATTCATCTCTCTCGCCCTAACTTGTTTAAAGGGTGGTATTATCTTTCATTGTTTGCAACAAAAGACAGTCTCCTCCTGACCACCCTCATCATAACAAGAGCCTGCAGTGAAAAATGAGTCAAAATATATCGCTTACTGTTAAGAAAAAGAAGAAAATTTTTTGACATTCATAGAATTTAAATCAAATGGCTGCAACTGAGACTGAATCCATCACCCCAATTATTTACTCTTTTTCCTCCACCCTTTCTCTAACAATCTAGCCTCATTAGATAGACTGGCTTTATATGGAGATTTTCACTTTTCATTTACATATGGTGTAATGTCATTCGTATTTGGATTAGATATACTGGTTTTAAGAAATATGGAATGTCATATCAGAACATTAAAGAACATTTAAAAAAAATAAAATAAAAGCCAACCTGGTTCCAGCTGAGCTTCATAACTCCCCCTTTTCAAATCCAAATGTTATTCTGACTCTAGCTCACATTTAGGAGTCAAAATATCAAACAGTATTTCTCTAGAAGCAAATATCCTTCTGACTGGCCTTGTGGTGAGTATGTTCCAGACTGGTAATGTAACTGTTGGGTTTGCACTACACAAATATTTGCAATTTAATCCTCTTGTCATCTCTGCAGTCATAGAACTTCAAAAGCACCAGAAGCTTCCACAGGAATATATAAACAGACCCAAATTCAAAAATAACCCGTTAAAATGAAGCTGAGTTGTCCGTCAGTGAAAACGTCTAAGAAGAAAGAAATGTCAGAGGTTTGACAAAGATAATTTGAGTAATTATTTAGGTAAAATACAAAACTGGAATAGGACCTTCCCACTTGGGTTATACATGTGAGAAGTTGCCCGTACTCTCACAAAATCCATGGGATCATTATCTAAACCTTAAAAACCTATGGATATACTGGGGAAATTACTAATAAATATGCACAACACAACCTCTTCCAAACCATAGGCAACAGAAAACTCTTAAGACTCACTGGCTTAGGTTAGTGGAAATTCAGCATTTTAGATCTGTGATGGCTAGCAGCCCTCTGAAACCCCAGCTGCACCAGGTGGTCTACACAAAAGCAGTGGCTACAGGCTGTTCTAAGGCTTTACAGCTTACACTGAAAAAGCAAAATACAGGAGTTGCAGAAGTCTGACAGCTTTGTTGAGACTTAGAAGAAATAATCATTGAAGTTTTTGTAATGCAGATTTTTTTGTGGAGCTGTAGCAATAAAGTTTGTTTCTCCCTCATCATAAACTCTGTCATTGGTGTTCAGCTTTAATGTACAAATGACATTTGATTTTAGAAAATTACTGTGAGAATGCCTGAATTTAACATACAGTATCCCTCCCATTGATGATAATTATTTGTAAAGCAAGCAGGATATGACAGCAATATAGGACGTGGCTGTTTCTACCTCCTCTCAGGAAAACAGAAAACCTATTTTCTTTTTTTACTCCCATTTACCAAATGATGAAGACAGATATAGCGAAGACAAGTAGCTTGCCCCAGATCAAGTCCCTACAGCCTGAAGTGATCTGAAATATTGGAGTTTTAGATGAAACTGAGTATGCTTTAGAGAGAATTTGCTGGATTATAGCTGTAGTGAAAACCTAACAAAACCTCTATGCCCAAAACCAGCCAGTTGTTTAATTGTGAGTAGCTATCTCTTGTTGGCTCAGTAAGGAAAAGGCTGTAAGGTCTCTGAAGATTTTGAACCTGTCAATTTAAAGTATACCTAGCTCCCATAAGAAAGAACATTTTTTTTCCTCCTCCACAGGGACAGCTCAGGAGTCTCAGTGTCACAACGATAGGTGATACCAGAGGACTCCGAAGTCAGATATCATTTCAAGTCAAAACCTTCCCTATCTGGCAACGCTGGAATGCACATAATGGAATGCCAGACAGCAGGTGTGATTGAAGTAATAGTATAATTAAAAGATCTGGATGTGAGCAAAAGTGATACTTTTGCAGACTGGTTTGATTCACCTGTGAACAGCTTGCTGCAGATTCTCTATTGCTACTTTCACGATAGAGTCATTCTGTTTTCTTCAGGTTTTTTTTTTTTTTTTTTTTTTTAAGGGTATTTTCACAATGAAAGAGAAAATTTTATTGTCATTGACAGCACAGGAGATATTCAGCAGGTAACAGAACTCTGTCCTGTGTCCCTATGACTTGTGGAGAATGAGTGTCAGTCTTTGAAACCAGAGGAGTGAAGCCAGACCTGGCTGACTTCAGAAACTGTTTCTACTTTCCTTTAAGCACTGTAGGAATAATACATGACCTGTTGTGCAGGGCTTCAATACCTGAAATACAGACAGAAAAATGGGTTAAGACCCTGGGTTAAATTTGTTGAGAAATATTTTCGAATTATATATTTTTAACCATTAAATGCACCATTGATAATGAAAAGTTATAGACTACTTCATGAGATTTCTATCATAAAGATAACATTATCTTACAACCATAATCTGATTTCTAAGAAGTGTGTCTGAGTAGGCATAAATCTCCTTCTGAGATTCAATACTGAGTCCATGAAAGGAATTTACTGTAGAATATTTTTATTTCCTTCTTCTTGACTTTTTTGCAAGTATAGTAATTTTGGATTTTGCCTTAATACAGTCTTCCATGCCAAGCAGAGAGGCTATGTGTCAGTGCCTAGATGGTATATTTTGCACAAGTAATGGCAGTAGCTATTTTTATGTGGGGACTTTTTGTTGATAAATAGTACATTAGATGGTTTTCTTGTGAGATCCCTTCCTGCCCCTTCGAGAATCTTGATATTGAGCTTATGGTGTAAGGCTAGTTATATCTTTGCCTACCAACTCCTTGTCTTTAAGTAGTTTGCTGTAGATGTCATGCCTTGTGGCCAGACTACTCCACATCCACTCCAACACACTGCTAATCTCGGCATGTAGTGCCTTTTATAGGTAGATCTGACAGAAATCAATAACTGATGTATTCCTCTTTTGAGTCTGTGACCCCTGGGAAATATAATAGCTAAAATATCACCTTTAAAATCAGCATTACTTGTTTCTATAAAGGGAATAAAGCATTTGAATGACAATTATTTTAAAACTAAAGAACGTCTACCTGCATTACTGTCTCAGTTTATACCCTTCCATTCTGCAATGGCTGCCTAAGCAGGACAAATATTCTCAGATACTCCAACATGCAGAAGCTGTTCAATTGTCATTTTATTTAGAAATATTAAAAAAAAAAGCAGGCATAGATTTAAAGATAGTTCTGCAGTGCCCTACCTTGAATGATGCATTTTTCTTTTTCATTGCTGTTACAGTTTGTGACTGTGAAACCACCAAGTATGGTCATATAGGAAACATTCACGTTATCAGATCACAGTATACCACCATAAATTGCTGCTTATATTGACAAAGAGACTGTGTTCTGTCACATGCAGCTTAACTGAAGAAAATCAAACTCATTCCTGAGTACAGTATGACTTTATTGAAGATTCAAGCCACTGATAACCACTTGTAACAGCCACAGTGCCTCCAGCAGGCTTCTTGAAAGATCAGAATTGTATTTCTTTTTGAGCTTAAAGACTATTTAGAAAAGAAACAGTGGAGATTATCTTGCTTTCAATACCAAGTTGTAATGATATTTTACAAATTTATAAGTTAAAAACCTTCACTAGGTATAGGAAAATCTTATTTTGCCCATTTCAAGTCAGAAAAGGAAAGGACAGAAGCAAACAGCAATTGGAGCAGCATGACAAACCCAGTGCTGCACAAAATCAAACAAAAAATTGGTGGGGGACACCAATAACATTACAGAGAGATATGTGCACCTAAAATGAACTCAGAATTATCTTTCCTGTAGTTCTGATTCCCTTTCCAGTCCCCCAGACAAAAGTAGTTCTGTTCAGAAAGTCAGTTTGTTGAGATAATTAGGTTGCTTGCAAAGAAAGATCATTAGAATGGTATCACCATTTTCAACTGACAGAAAACAAACACTAAATAGAAATACCTCACATTGTTTCAGTGTCTTTGACTCTTCCTGCTTAAAGCATAAAGCATACTTGCTGTTGAATATTTATGTACCCAGAGTATTATTACAAGAGATATAAATGATGGTGTATGTAGGATAACAAGGAAAGCATATATCTCAGTAGTCACATTCTCCAGTATGTCATTCTCTAGAATATGAAATTTGGTGTGCAAAATACAACCAAAATATTTTTATCCAGCCAGAAGCAGAAACTGAAGCCATATTCAAACACAAATTCCACTGGACTTAATTCCAGAACTCATCTCTCCAATAGTCAATGCAAGGAGATGGCATTTCGTCACAGTTTTAGTTTGACAATCTAAACAACACAAGTTCCCTTTCCTAGTGTCGCTGGGGAATCACATCCCTGAGTTTGCATATTTAACTGGGCTGAAGAGAGAATGGCAGTGCTGCAGTGATATTCTTTCCCAGCTTCAGAAAAGCTCATTGCCAAGCAACTTACAGCCAAAGCAAAAAGCAGACTGGGAAACTGATATATTTTTTTGCTTCATTGTTTGCTTTCAGCAAACTCATTTTATTCCAGAATCTGGGCATCGTTGTAAACTTTTGCAATCACTGCACTGAATGGGAACACTGTTTGTAACAACACAGTACAAAACACCAGACAAACCTGGAAGCGTGCAGCATGACTGAGGAACAAATAGAATTACCTCCCATTCTCACATTCAAAAGCATTACAAAGAAAAACCCAGCAATGAAAAACAAACTTGGAAGCTTGTTTCAGAGCTGATGAGCAAGTAGTACATAATCTTCCCATACAGAAGGTCTATAGAACCTTGCCAGTCTTTTAGGATGGCAAACAGATGGCAAAAAGAATGCAGTGACAGCTTGAGAAGGCTGTTCAGCTATCTATAGATAGAGTTCTGGAGTTAACATTAACTCAAAGGTTGATCGAAAGACAAGCAACAGTGATCTCTTTTGCAGACTCTGAAAAACAACATCAGAAAAGCAAAATGCACACATATGTGTATGAGATAAACCAGGCAGTGTTACTTCCTGCCTACCAAGGGCAGATTTAATTATATTCTGCAGAAGATACTAGAAAAATCTGATACAAAAAAACCCTCAGACTTTGCCTGGGAACTTCATTATTTGCTCTTTTATTTTACTTAAGCTGCTGTAAATTGGACCAAAGGAAAGTAATTACTTTTGCCTTATCCAGTGTATTTCTCCATTACTAATAGTTTTGACAGATGGTACTGTTGAACTCAGAGATAGAAAGGAAAGCAAATATTGTAGTAAATACTGTATTAAGTACAATAAAGTACCATTTTCAGGATCTCTAACCATTCTTCCAAAATAAAAGAATTGAGATTCCTTTATTGATAAAACCTTCGGAAAAAACCCTATTACTTCTGTTTCTTTTCCACCTTGTAAAAAGTCATTGCATATCTATATGGATGGAGGTGAATTGCTGCAAATTCAGGGCTTAGTGTCTTCCCCTCCTTCCCCCCACCCCCCAGACAATGAAGAACTTCACAACAGAGTTTCTCAGGAGTAGGATTTTGCTTAACTCAGAAAAGTAGGGGTTACTGTTTCAATGTGGATCCCTTGGTATTCATGTATAAAAGAGATTTTTAAGCATGAGTTGACAATACTACAAAGCCTGCATTTTAGCAGGATATAAGCTAAGTCATAGCAAGTTGAATATGCTTAATCTCAGCAAAAGTGCAGTCTAGAGCCCGTGTAGGTCTCAAATAGGAAACCTGGTACCTGAGTGATAAAGGCTAGAAAAATGATAAACCTTGAATATCAACCATGCCAAGAGACTACACTTTCTTAGTTTTGATGGGTGGCAGAAGAGCCCCACTATTATGGCAATATCTTCTCAGCAGGCAATGGTGCTGCTTCTTGCATTACTGCTAGTGTAGGGAGAAATTTGCTACAACCCATCCAGTGTCTCCTCAAAGTCACATTGACAAAGGTAACCAAGTTTTCCATGGGCAAATGCAGCTTGAATGTATTTTGTTTATTTTTACAGTAAAGATAAGCGGGCCACTAAGAGTTCAGAACACACGTATCTTCACTGTTGTTTGCACAGAGGAAAAAAGATGAAATGAAAGATGGATCAGAAGGCACTGCTTATAGCCATTTCATATAGGGAAGAAGGCAAAAGATGTAACAAATACCTTTTTCTAGGCAGGTAGGTAGAAGCTGACAGTGGGGCATAGCTCAGAAATATAATTACAGCAATGAAGATACGATCAGAAGAGAGAGAAAAGATTCAGATGTTTTTCACTGTGGCTGTAAGCCACATGATAATGCAGCTTTCAGTGCTAAGCTGAAGCTGCCACAAAAAATGATGAGGAATCTGTACCAAAAATTCTGCAGACCTCTGTTTATTGTCATACAGAGTTCTAACATACCTGTTGCAACAGAAGTGGAATCACAGGCAAATGGAGTTAACATGGTGCCAGCTCAACTCCGGACTGTTGTGCTTGCCAGTATAAACAGAGTGGAAACCTGCATGGAAATACTGACCCAAAACAATCAGAATCCACCCAGAAGGCAGGCAGGGCTGCCTGTGGCCTCCATGCCAGTTCTAAAGTCATTTGTTCCTAATATTTGAAGACAAACCAAAAGGAAGGAATATTGTGTTTGAACGCCTCAATTAAGGTGCTGGATACACTGCTCCATACACAAATGTATAGTACTCCAGGAGCATCTGCCTCCTGTTTCTCTTTACATAAAATAGACTGATGAAAGCTGTTATGAGATTGTTTGCCCCAGCCAACATTTCCTGCTGCATACACTTTGTTAATTTTCCCAACCCTTAACTGCCGAGGGAAAATGTTCCTCATATATATTCATTGCTTTCTACCTTCAACTCAAGTTTTAGCATGACTCTAGGAGTTAGACCACCAATAAGGAGCCTATATTCATGTCAGGGAGGTGTAAGTAGACTGAGGTTATGGGGTGTCAGAGATGCTCCTATGTCTGCATGCCACACTTAAGGATATAGCCATCTTATTATCCATGATCCAAAATAACTGTATTATCTCACCTCTGAATTTAGACTCACAGCTGCAAGTTGCCTAGCACATAGCCTTGGACATTACTGTTTCCAAACACCTCACTGTTGAGCTGAGCAAGTACAAGAACCTTGTACTGACAAATAAGATGAATAGAAATTCAGGAATACATAACAGTATAATTAATCACCTGGAATGACTGATACTAATACAATTTCCTATGAAAACCATTTTCATTAAAAAAACATCTATTGAAAATGTAACCTGTTACTTAAATGAAAGCCCATCTCAGCAACAGAAGGTTCTTAGAGAGTACAAGAACCCCCCCCTCTTCCTGAAAACAAGCTTTGGGATAAGAAAATAATATTTTAAATATAGTCCATTCAAGGCAACAGCTTTACAGTATTCATGGGTCCCTTATTAGATTTTCCTTAGTTCAATTCTTTAGTTGCAAGAAGGTGAATGAAAACTATCTGCTTGTTGGGACATACACTTCCCAACTGTATTAGCTCTTTTTTAACTAACACATAATAAGAAATTAAGTTCTCACTACCAGCTGTAGAAATACAGCTCAGGGAAAATTGAAAAGTTTTAATTTCCCAGTGCCCCATTATGCTGCAGCTGTAACAGCCCCGTGTTTTTGTCAAGACCCACAGTTTTCTTGTACTTTCTTTTCACATTTGATTCCAGGATGTTGTCACAGCAATGCATCCAGGAGAACTTAGAGACAACCATTGAAAGAAATGCTTTTTCTTCTGGGTCTTCTAAAATCTTTGCAAAGGAAAAGAAATAAGTATATACTTATTTATATGTATATGGGCTTCTCTTTATGCTAATTTAATGTATTACTCAAATTACAAAAAATAACGAAAAAACATTTTATGTATACCCAAAATAGTTTCAATAAACATAAAAAATAAAGTCATTTAAAATGACAGCAGTTTTTAAAACCCATAATTTATGAAGGTATCTTCATAATTTTCATATCCACGGGAAAAGCTGTTTGGGCAGTTTTAAAAGCTCACTGTTACTGCAATTGTAAACATCCAGTTGAAAAGCATAAAGATAAGTTGTTCATTTGCATTTTTATCTGTGTTGTCTTACAACCATTAATTGTGGAAATGAAAGAGAAATGTGTATTAAACCCCAGGCTGCTAGAAATTAATATACATAGAGAATAGAAATATCTAGAAGCTAGGGATGACCTCTACATTTCAGAGGAAGATTAATCAAAGCACAAGTTCTGGTTTCCAATTTACTGCAAAACAACAGAACCTATTTCATAATAACTGTAGAAACAATATACCAGTTTTAGCAGAACTCTTAGATTATCTGATGGTAAGAAGTAACTAACAGCCAGTTCTCCAGTTTTAGAGACATGAATCACTGCACATGAACCTAGGAGCATGCATGTTTAATTGCAATGAGTTTTAATCATAGGGTATTGAGCAGCATGTATACATTTAAATACCCACCTTCAGCAAAGCTGTCATTTGCATTAATTTTCAATCCATTCAGAACTCAATGGGGCAGATCCAAGCTGATGTAAATTGTCATAGCAGCATGAAAGGCAATGAGGCCAATGCAAATTTACACCAGCTGAGAATGGGTCTGAGTCTTTGACTATTTAAAGAACCGGTCATAGAAAGCTTTCTCAGGCAATTTCTCTGGCTTACATCCAATCAGGGTTAGATATGCTTGCAAGGGCTAGGAAGAACTCTGAGGAGGTGTGACAGAGCATAATTCGACTCCTTATTTTGTCTCACAGTGATACCCTGCAAAGAATGTACTCACTGTAAATGTAATCAGCTTAAAGTCATTGAATCAGATAGTCAATTCTCCCAAGCCATACAAAACTACAGTCCCCACGGAACATGATTTTAATTTAATGTTCCTATGTTAATACCTCTGAAATGTCATGGCATTTAAACTGCAGAACTGCATTGTAGCCAACTTCTTTATCAAATTTAAGGCTGCTCCCTATTCACCGTCTGAGGAAAGTACCTCAGGTGGAGCAAGCAGAAGGCAGAGGGCCAGATGTCTTTACAATTAAATTTAAAAGGTACACTTCTGTGCTAACATGGCAACTCAGAGCTACAATTTGACTGTGTGTAGCCATCACATTGGAAAAACTATCAATTGGAAAAAATATACAACATGAAGAATACCTTATCTAGATTAATGCAATCAAGCCTTATATAAATAAAAGTCTTCAAGCAAAGAGCTAGAGTATCTTTTAACAGACCTGACATTATACCTATCAATTTTGAATCCAAAAAATGTTTCCACAACTACCACGCAGCAGTACAACAATTGCCAAAATGCAGAACTAGGAGCACAGTGATCTGTAAGCAAATAGTGCTGTTCATTCGAGCATCCTCATCACTTGTTAGCTCCACTGAAGACTCATCAACAATTTTTGTATTAGTCATACAATTACAGTTATATTACTTATACTTGTGTAGCAGGTGTGTTCTGCCTTCTGCATTTCAGGACATCGGAAAGTTTCCAATACAGCAAATTTATATTCATTAAGAATTGTAGAGGAAAGGGCAAAATAATCTCCTTTTTGCTACTCAAGATGCAGACCAAGGTAATTAACAAATTTGCCCGGTAAACCCACCTCCAGTAATTTCTCAATCCCCCTCAAGATTGCATCTCTTCACTGTAGTCCCACAGGTGACCTGACTGGGCTGTATATGTGAAGGCACAAAGTCAATGAAATAGTCAAAACCCAAGACAGCTTTACAGATCAGTCTTCCCTTTGAATTTCATTCATACACTTTGAGAACAGATGGCTTCACCTCCTTTTTTTGCTTCTGATCAGACTAACCGGGACAAATTGATAACCAAGTTCCTAATTTCCATCAACTTTCAGTGAGGCTTGTTGTTCACGTTCCTAATGCAGTTTATTAGAATTTTTCTTGCATCTCCATTTTCATTTACACTTTCCCTAAAAATATTGATTACCAGCTTCCTGCAGGTAATTCAAAGCTTCTCACCTGGTAAGGCCACTGACAATGGCTTCTTATGCCCTAGATTTCAGTTTCAGAATGGTCAAAACCTTTCAACATAGTTTTAAATAGATTTACCAATTCTAAAATATAAAGCACTACTGCAGTTGCAGTGAAACTTCATAAGTGTTAAAAAGAGCTATTTTGTTCACAGTTCATTACCTGACCAGCTGTAATTTCCCTGCTTCTTTTTACATCAGGACTGGAGTTCCCAAGTCACCTGGACATATTTGAAAGAACTGCCCTCCTCTGCATATGTTACCATACAAGCAAAATCAGTGAACTGTGCTCTCCAGCACAAGTTAACCAACAAGTCTTCACATAGGGGCATATCATGGCTGGAAACAGAACACACATACTTTTGTTTATATCAAAGACCTAGGGCTAGATGCTAGTTTAACTTACATAGTATTTCACACAGATGTTGAACAATGTGACAACAGCTTTGTGAGAATGTGCTGTATGGTCCTTTGCACAGAAAGCGCAGTTAGCCTCAGAAAGCTTCTGGAAAGGAAAGATCAGAGCCTTGTGAGGGTGTTGCATTTAGTGAACACTTTTCCTGCATTAAAACCCATTTAATTCAGTGCATGTTCAAAGCCTAGCACAGCATCTATTTAGTCTACAACTGGAACACCTGTGTGATATTGCAGAGGAAAGTAGTAATAATCATATTGACAACACCATCATTAACCAATTAATTAGTTCCTTCATTCTTCAATTGAATACTTGCACTTCCACTGTATAAAGGGCAAAACAGTCAAAATACTACTTCTGTCCATGCAAACATCACAGATCACCTTGCTGACAAATAAAATTAAACATTGCTCTATGTTTGGAAATCCTTTTGATCAGACACTTGGTTTTGTCTGTTGGCTCTTTTAGACTTTTTCCCCATTGTTTTTCCCCTCAGAGGATCACTTAAAGCAAAACATTGGTCAGATTGAGCTGTGTGAATCTCTGAGCCTGGCTTCCCTATAAATACAGTCCTCCTTTCCATATCTATAGATTGCTCACTACAGAGATGAGGGGTAGAAAAACGACTGCATCATGATTGATGATATGCACAGATGAATGACATGTTCTTTTCATACAATTGTAACTCTCAAAGCAGTAGCATTAGGACAAAATCTGCCTTCAGAAACAAACTGTCAACTGTAGGATTCCACATTAGCAACGTCATTAGCCGATTCACTGTTGGATAAAAACCTTCTCATCTTAAGCACTCCTACTTATATTGAACTTCACCCACCCATGCTAGTCATTTAATTTTAATGTTTCATTTCACACTATGTATTTATCTAACTTTTTTTTCTTCAGAATTTTAATCTAAGTCTCATTTTCCTTTTCTGTGCAAAAGCCAAGCTTAACATTGCTGTACTTCTGCTCCTTGACACAATACAACAGTTAATGCCATTTGCTGTTGAGCTTCAGAAACATGAAAAAAGTATAATGTTGATGAGGACTGCATTGAATAACTAACACCTCATTATACCAGAGAAGTTCCATTATAATAGAGTACAGAGATTACCTTTCGGCTAATAAGATGAATGAAAAAGGATCTAAAACTGGACTCTTGTTCACATTACAAAGATTACATTTACTTTACATTTACTGCATGTTTCACATCAGGCTCTCTACTTTTGTTTACCAAGACTTAAATATTATAAGCCCCCACGAGAAGACTAAGGCACAAGGAAATTAAATAACACTTAATTTTTTAAACATTTAGTAACATTGCTTAGAAATACCAGTTTCCTGATCAGCCAGATGCTTCTCTATGCCAAGCCTGGAAGAAGAAACTGGAATTGTATGCACTCTCACTTCACAGGACAAGGATGTAAAGTTGCACTTTTCCCTTTTTCTACATCCTTCCATCTTAGATCAGACCTGCATTTGCTGTCATCTTCCCCTCCTACAGCATCAGAATTTTCTAACCAAAATTCTCAGACAAGGACACAGGTGAAAGCATGGACTATGTTATCATCAGTGTCCCTCAGCAAATATTTGCTGTTTATATGTATTATCTACATTGGGATAAGCAAGCTAACCCCAGCCAAAAGCCAGAATCCTATTGTGCTGAACTCATTAAAGGCACAGGATGATAAAAGTCACCTCTCTGAAGATGTGATGTTTCTTCTTGGTTCCAGTAGAATTTCCTGCACAAAGCATTGCAGTGAATCTTGTGATGCTTCAGCAGTAACTTGTGCTTTTTGACAATTTGGGATAAAAGCTCCTCTTAAGTCTGTAATTTCTATAGCTCTATATAAAAAGTGGAGGTAAAGGAACAATGTTGCCACCTGAAAAACTAGGCATTGCAAGACCCAGTGCCTTGCATTCTTCTCTTTCAGTGACCTCTAAGATGAGGAGGAAAATGTAAAGATCCAGGACTAGGAGTAAAGAACCAATGTGACCTTTTCTCTGATGCAGACAATAAACAGTAAAGGGTATTGTTAATGCAGTGCACAGGCATTTAGCCACATGTCTCATTAACTTTAATGGGAGTCTCACCTAAATATCTGAACACCACTCTGAAACTATACCCTAAAGTGTGATGTCTGGGGAAAAAAAAACATTGCCCAGAGAAAACCTAGGAAAAAAGAAGAGAAATATGAAAGAGCAAGCCAGATACTAAAGTACATGTGTGGGTGGGAATCCATAAAGGTCATTTGCCGTGAAGAGAGGTAGCTAACCTCCCAACTAGACAGGAAGCTTCGAAGGAGCCAATAGAGAGGTAAAATGAAACTGGAAGGGAAAAAGTATCAAAGGACTGATTCCATTAGCAGCAGCAGGGATAGCTATAGAAAAACATAAGGGGAATCCATAGGGAATATCAATTTACAAACCCTAGTGTGACAGTTTTATGTTCACCATAATTTAATATAATAGAGAGATGTAGGCACTAAAGCATTCAGGTTAAAGTATTCATGAATAATAAAATCAAATTCATTTTATCTGGTCACATTCTATTCAAAATTATTTTACAGCCTTCCAAAAGGTAAATCTGGCAAGGCTTCTGAACATGTTAAGATAATTTAAAAAGTTGTTTAAACCTTTAATGGCTTCTTCCATTTCAGTCTTTGTGAAAGCTATGAATGGAAGAGGGAGGAAAGGAAAAATATAATGTGGGTACAGAACAGAAGGGGACAGGCTTTACACAACAGGACTTGAAAAATAAATTTGCCTACAAAGAACTTCACATGTAAACACTGAAGTGTTTTGTTCAAAATTAGCTTTGAACCTAAAAATGGCACCACGAGCAGAGCTGCTCTTTCACATGTACAGAATTATCACAGCTGGTTTTACCCATGAAAGTGCTCAGTAAGATCCCTACTGATAAAGGCATTTAGAATAATGGTACCAAACACTTTATCGTTCTTTCTGAACCTTTGTGTAAATCAGCAGTATGCTGATGGCACCGTCCTGCCATCTGAACACGTTCTCCCCTCTCCACTGGGACTGCGGCTCCAGGTAACTCAGAAACACTGTGACTTTTTTACCCCATCACGAGGCCACTGCCGCTCCATCCTGCTACCCAACCTGCTGGCTTTGATGCTATTAGCGCTGCAGCCCCACTAGCAAAGGCACCAGCCAGGGCAACGCTGCAGCATGCCCTTCAACACCTCTAGTTCTCAGTGACAAGAGCAGAAACACTTGCTCTCAGGCTGGTACAGGTTTGCCAAAAAAGAACTTGCAAGTTCATTTAGAGGTGGAAGTCACACCTCTAAGCACAGTAGAGGTTCCATTTCAATTTCCAGAGATTGCTGACATCAAACAGTGGCAGGGGCTCTATCAGCCTGGAAGGAGCAGCACTCCTGCTTCCACAAGCTAGCACCAACTTGTGCCATGTCCAAGCACCCTTGCTGTTGTTTTAAGCTTTTGAGCCCTGTAAATCAGCTAGTATGAATAAGGGATGTTTTTGTTTCTAATTTTCATGAGCTTTATTCCCCTGCAAGCTTCAGGCATGATCCAAAAGAGCTTTTGGGCACACGCTGAAAACACATGGATATACCAGTGGCTTCAAGCTGCTTGGTTCCTCCCTTTCGCCCTGGGATTTGGCATGCTTTTCCTAGAGCCAGGCAGAGGAAACTGCAAATCATTAACTAAATAATCTTTGCCCATGACAAAGACATTAATCAAAATGTCGGTATTCATGTTCCAGAGGGGCATTTAAAACATCATCTATTCATTCGCTCCAATATAACCAAATGTCACTTGTACTGAGCAGCATTCAGATTTCCTTCCAAAAATATGACACTATCTAAACTAATTTTAGCTTTATGTAACAACTTCCATTAAAAAAAAAACATGCAGTATTTATGGGATAAAGCAAAAGAAAAAAAGTCAGTTGTGAAAGTCAGCATTGTGTCAAGAGAGCAGAAGGAAACATTCAGCATTTGAACACATGCAGCCTGACAACTGGACCTTTGTAATAAAAAATAGCCAATCTTTACTTCACAACAGTGCAAACCTGATTGTTAAAATCCCATGTGCCTTCCTACCCTACCCCACCCCCCCATCTCTCAACAATTCAAATACCTCAATTTCAAATCCTTCAAGAGCAAATCTTCAACTGTGCACAAAATGCAAATTTAGCAAGCAGAAAAAGCCCCCAAACAGCCCACATCCCTTTGAAGTCTCTATCACTGTGCATTTATTTCCCCTCACAACAAAATGCTTTTGTCATGAGCTAAACAAAATGCTAGATAATAAATCTAGAAATCCTGTTACATTACACAAATCATCCCACAATTGGAAACAAGGCTGTTTTACCTCTCCAGAGAGAAACAAATGCTAAAAAATAACTTTCTAGTAAGTATTTGATTTCCTGATGATTTTCTTGTTTATTGGGAAACTAAGGAGAAGCAAATGGAAGTGATGCTTTAATGTGAATCCCTGCTAGAGAGTGTAATTGTGGTACTGAACATGCCTTTCCTACTAGAAAAGATAATAAATGGTGATTCTGAAGAGACAGTACAAGAACTTGGAAAAATATTGGAGTAAAAGTAGTTTTACGTAGTAAATGATCTAATTATCGTAGTTTTTCATGCAAGTCCTTTTGGCTTTGATGAAGCTTGTCATCATCTTGAAGTACTCCTGCAGAAAACAAAATGACTGACAGCATGTCCTGACAGAGGCTTGTGAGCAGCGTATGTCAAACCATCTTAATACAGTGATTCAGCCAAGAAGAAAAGGCTTTCTGAAAGAAAAAGTCACAACTCCATATATAAAAACTCTCCTTCTTTAAGTAAAAGCCTTATTATTAAGCCATAAATCTAATGTAATTTAACCAACTTTACTGTGATTTCTGTCACTCAGGATTGGATCCTGAAGGTGCTGTGAGCAAGGACACAGACCTGCTTGCCTCCAGTGGATCAGCTTCTTGCGCAGCAAGTCTTCTGCAATTTTCCTATTACTTGTAAGTGATAACTTCTAATGGTTTTTTCTTCATTCGCAAGAATATTGGGGGGAAAAAAAGAAAGATGTACATAAGTGGTGGTATCGTGTAAATACAAAGAATTTTTAATATCTTTTTTTGTTGAAAAATGTTGCTTTGCTCTCATATGAAATATATCCAGGCAATTTATTCTCATCCTAGTTTCCTCACTCCTAATAAAGACTTTTACTGACCTAGCTGTTTATTATGCAAGACTCATAGTAGGGTAACCAAGGCTTTTGTCGTTTACAGAAACAAATCAGCAAAACCAGCAAAGTACTTTGTTCTTCTTTTGTGGGCAGCTGGAAGATAAGAAAATATTGAGAATAAAACCTTCCAAATATCCAGGCTGACATTTAGACTCCAAGCTACATCATGAAGCCTCTGAAAACTCCCAGGTCTGTGCAAGCTCTGTCAAAATTGAGAGAAATTAACCTGCTCCTCAGAAAAGTTCATTGGCCTGGACTCTGCACTACCCTACCATGGCTGCATTGACTGCTTCCTGGACCAGAGCTCATTTCTGGATCTGGAATTAGCTTATGAAGCTGTTCATATTCCCACATGTCATTGTTCATAACCTAAAGCCCCTGACTCCTCCACCAGTGCTTCTTCTCCAACCCAATCCACATCCGGCAGCAAACAGATGGAACAAAAGTAGCTAAGCAGGTGCATGAGAAAATGAATTTCTGGAGGACACAGTTTGGGAGCTCTGTAAAATGAAGTGCAGAAGCAGTGAGCATAGTAAGAGCAGCTCCCTAACTCATGTAAAAGTAGGTACAGATAGAAACAACATCCAAGAGGGTCAATACATTTTTTTCCATTCACTGCTGTCAGCTCCACTAAAATCACCTGTCATCAGCTATGGCTTTTTCTCACAATGGGTTCATGCACTCCATCAGGAGTCTGGTCTGCTGTGTGTTCCAGGTAACACTGGACCAGACAACAGAACATGGATTGTCCTTAGGGCCTGAAAATCCAATTCTGTTAGTGATTTTAAACCTTCTCTGCAATGTACTATAGTCACAATACCAGATTGCAGAAGTTTAGCTAGCATCTGCCTTACAAACGACTTTTACTGTTTATTTCACCCACTAGTTCCCACATACAGATATACTCAGAGCTTGAACATCTACGCTATGTAGGCCATCCAGTTTCCGTGCTGGTCGCTATGTGAATCCAAACTTCAGCTTAAAAAAAAAAAATAAATCCTTGAAAAGAACAGATGGTAGGTAACATCTTTTCATACCACTCTGTTTTCTAGTGACTTAACCTTTGTCACATGAATTAATGTGATAAAGTGACGATTGCAGACTTTGATAGTTAACATCTGTGCACAATACCTTGGTTTAGTATAGAATTCTGTAATCTGAGGTACAAAAAGAATGCAGATATATTATACAGTTCTGTACCACATACTGCAGTCTCAACCATCCTCAAATAGGGAGTGAAATACAACAGGAAAAGTGAAGATGGAAAAGGAGGGGAAAAAAAAGAGAAATGTTAACCTTTTTTATTTCACCAATGAGGTTTGAAGTGCAGTGTTGCAGACAGACCAGAACAATTGACAATGCAGTGAACGGTACAAGAAGGAGGGAAATGCCAGACAGTAATGGGATCTCTAAGACTGATTAGTTGACTGGTACAAGGTGTATGAAACTCTACCCTGAGGACACAGAGATGTTAGTTCTTTTTCACACAGAGTTAAGAGCTACTGTTTCAGACATGGAGAAGGCTGTGGGCTTCTGAAGTGTTTCGTGGTTTGGGTTATTTTTTTAGCTCAAGAGCTCATGTACTGAAAAATATGGTTTGGGGGAACAAAATCTTGAAGTATTCGTCAGGTGGGTCATGTCTGAGTAACAGTCATTTGACAACAATGAAAAAGAACATGAGAGTTTTATTGCGAGTTTCTTAGTTCGTGATATTCCCAGAACTCTTACTGCAGAGTTTTCAAAGATGTTAGAAACTGGAAAATGAAGTGCTCATGTAGACAACAAAATGTCTTTACCTTGGGTAAAAAACCAGTAAATGATTGCTGCATTCAATTCTAATTTCTCTGTCAACTTCTCTCTGATTATACATGCAGAAGCATGTGTGAAGGCTAAGCTTATACGCTACCTCAGATGCAATGTGTGCTAACTCTCTTCAGAGATGTTCATTATGTTTACAGGCACTAGCCCAGTGGAACAAGTCCACAAGATATCTACTGCTAGGCTTTAAACAAAAACATTTATATATAATCACAGTGATCACAGCCACCTTAAGCTCTACCATAATAGCAACAAGAATAACGAGGTTTGTCTGGGTGAAGGCAGCCTGGCTGGGTCACTGCTAGTGAAGGCAAGAGAGCAGGGTAGCAGCCACAAATCAAGGAGCTGAGGGTGCAAAGCCAGGAGTCTGTAAACTGAGCTCAGAGTTCAGGGAATTCACTGGATGCTTTGTTGGCAGCAAAATCAGAGAGAAGTCTTTCATATGTGTTTCCTGGTCCAGGCAGTTTTGGATGAGAAGCATGGTATAATTCCTCCTCTAACTGCCACTTCAGAGTACAGCAGCAAGCTGCGTTCAAGGTTGCCCTTGGAGGCCACTCAGAAGGCAAGACAGTGGCCTCCTGCCTGGTAGGCAGAATGTTTTGTTCTGAGCATGTCCCATTACTGCTCAGCCAGATGAGCTGGATGCCTTTGCGCTTTGAGTTGGAACTCACATTGTTGTTGACCTTTGAAGCTTTTCATGGCAGACTTCGTTCTCGCCAGAGGAACTATCTGCTTTCATCCCTCCTGCCACCCTGCAGCAGTTAGTACCAGAGAAGTTCAGCCATGAAGTCCCTGAGGGCACATGGCTGAAGTGAGGGAAAAACAAGGACCTTGGAATTAGCATATCCAGATGCAGACATGGTAGAGAATAGAGAAGAGGGGTAAAAAGCTATCCTGTCAGGTCCTCCACCTCACTATGCTGTGGAGCAACCTTCCAACTACTTCACCAAATCCCCAGTAATTTTTTTTCTGGAATGTGTACCTTTGCTACCACCTACTTTCAGTTGTCATAGCGTGAGAACATCACTGATATTACTACAGAATAAACTGGGATCCCATCTATTGGCTCTTAAATTCTTACTTTGACCTCTTTGACTTTCTACCTTCCTTCCTACCCCACACCCTCCCAGCCCCAGATCAGGTTCTTCATGCACAGTACTGGGAGAAATGAAGTTAAGTTTATGTCAGGACAAGGGTGTTCTACTTCAGTTATTTATTGCAGTAATCACCCCATGGAACTGTGCTTTCCTCAAATTGCACATATAAATGATCAGCTGTTACTCCCTCCTGCAAAGGTTACTGCAACCTCTTGTTTTACAGGTATAGTGAAATTTAGAGGTTAAAACATGCTTATGACTTGATTTTTCTCTCTGCTTCACCAGCTGCAAGGGAACAGCAAAGAAACCCACATATTACCATATGAGCAACTTATATGCTAACTGGAATTGTGAAGCATTCTGAAACACTATACATGAGATTTGAGAGATCTAACTTCTCACTGCTGTTCATTTTTTAATTTTCAGCTTCAAAGATCTTGGACATTCTCCTCTAGGCTCATCTACAAGCAGGAATCCAAGGTCTAGTCATACTGGGTGATTTCTCTGACACAGGATTTGTTGCAGCAGTTTTGAGAGAAACCAACAGAAGAAAAAGGAAGTTTATGCAATATTAAGAGTTGTTTTGATTTTCCCTCTATGCCATGACAATCCTATTGTCCTTCAGAGATTAAAGCAAATTTATCTTGTGGAATACAGCAAAGATTTTTATGGGTTTTGTACTTCATAATCTGCTTTTCACCAAGTCTTTTGTATACTTTCATGCAAAACTGTGTTTGACATGTTTCCATGTTAGCTATTGTTGGAGACACAAAAGCCCCACTGACTGCTGACAAAAAGCACTACCGGAATGAGACTACATTCCAACAAGGGATTTAGTGAGACAAGCACAGGAGATTCCATGCCACCCAGCAAAGCCATTCACAGGTAGAATAAGAAAATGCCAAGGAAAGCTAATGTCAAATGCTGTCTGTCAAGGGGAAAAGCGTTTCAGAGATGATGAGGAAGACAAATGGCAGATAGCACAATCTGAGCAACCTTCAGGTATTAGAGAGTCTCTAAAGGCTCTGGTGAAGAAAGGCATGAACAATCAATAGTACCCATGTTATTATCTTTTAAAGATATAGGTACCAGACTTTTAAAATATGATGTAGGTACCCCAGGGAGTTGGGCACTTGGCCATGGGCTGAAAACACTGCTCTGTAACAAATGGTCACTATACCTTTCCATTGCTTAGAGCAGTGCTTCTCAAGCCCTTTTTTCTCTCCATGGGATATATGCTGTGTTCTCTGAAGTTGGTGTTTCTCAGACTTGCAATGAGCCTTTTTCTTACAGCCCTACAAGCAACACATAAATACATCAGCAAGAAAAAAGGGCTGTCAAATCTGCTGCTAGACAAGATCTCACTTTTCCCAAGTTCCCCCTCACCTTTTCTTTTCCAATGAACATTGATCTATGTACACCCCCTTCTTCCACCCAGCAATTACAGAGATTTTACCCAAGCCTGTGCCACAGCTATTATGGCCTCCGGTAGTCCATAGCATGGGATGGACAGAGGGGACACAAGCTTTCCCTACTAAAGCTATTTCTGTCTCAAAGCAAGTCCCCTGCAAAGGGACATTCAGAGTCTATTGATCCACAGCTCCTTCACAAAATCCCATCCACCTTAACAGGACATTCCAAAGCACCTCTGAGGTTTTCCACACACGGTGGTTGTGGGAATATCTCCCCAGGGAGCTCAGTACAGGCTGGTGGTCAGCACTCAGAATGCAGCCCCCCCATATCTGAGCACAATAAGCAGAGCAGGTCCAGGGACAACCACAGCTTCAACCAAAAGCACAGATAATGAAAAAACAATAAAAGTAGTGGCAATGAGTGTCTAAGTTCCAGTCAAGAAGAACAACCTGAAACCAGGGTACTGATAAATGAGGACAACAGCCAAACTAGAAACCAGCATACCTTCAGCACAGTCCAAACCAGGTTATGAACCCAGGTCTGAGTTTAAATAGAGATCCATGGGTAGGGTAAGTGGAAGCCTCAGGTGAGGGTGGTCAGGGCCATTAGTGAATCTGAGTGCCCTTTGGGCTCCTTCACTTCTTTACTATCTCCTGTTTCCTATTCGTTGTATTCAGGCTCAATAATCAACATTTAAAAATCATTTAGTGAGGGTGCACTACTGATATATAAAGGTATTTTTTGTATTCAACTCAGAAAGGCTGTGGGGGTGGACCCTCAGTTGCTGTGTATCACTAGGAGCTGTATCAGTTAACAACAGTGGAGGATTTATCACATGATTTTGTTCATATAACCCATCACATTGACCAGTTCTTTTATTAATCTGAGCATTTAAATGAGAAAAAAAAGAGTAACTAGAGCTGCAAAAAAAGGAACAAGGTAAGGCAAGGACAAATACATAATTATCTTGAATGTGAAAAAAAAAAAATAGTGCAGCAGAAGTTCATGTTCTTTTGTGTGGAACACAGCACAGTTAATGTACAATTTAGATGCAATAGTTTTTTCTCACTGGGAAAACAGTCTGATTTTTTTTCATTTCCCTCAGCTTATGCTTTTAACGTTTTCCTGAAGATTGGAGTAATGATAGAGCTGAACTACTGCAGCAGGCTGGACAGATTCATTAATGACATTAGCAAATTAATTATTTCAAATGTGTATCAGCACAGGCAGCAGCGTTACATTTTTATTGAGGGTCTTCCAGCATTCCACTTCTACCATAATGTGAACATATGGCTTTGTCATCCCCACTGCAAGAAGTATAAGGTCTTAAAAAACCTATATTTGCCATGCTTCTGCAAATCTCCCTTCACAATTTCAGGTCAGGGCTCGAGTCCACAATCTACCAAATTCCATTGCCCTCTAGAACAAGTCTGAAACAGGAGCAATCTTCTCTGGTTGCTTATTAGTCCTTCTTTCAGAAATTGGCTATGGAGATGAGCAATTCAGATGTTCTTTTCCCTCCAACTAATTATATACCCTGAGTCAGACCCACAGCTCCTCCATAGCCCAGTGTAGGATGACAAAAGAAAGCCTCTGTGCCACTCATGCTTCCCTGCTAGTATCTGGTGTGTCTGCTGCACAGTGTGGTCCAGCACATGCTTCTGCCTTCCTCCTTACTGTCCAGACTTGCTGGCCTGTTGGGAGCATTTCCATGACTCTTCTGGAGCCCTAAAGCAGCAAAATGGGTGTTTCTGTGCAATACAACTCTTGCCCCATATGTGGAATTTGGATAGGAAATGCTGTCTGGGTCTAAAATTGAATATTGCCCACCAACAGCCTACCATTTGGAACATCTTTAAAAAGATGAGGGAAGGAACTGCTAAATTGAATCAGGAGAAGGCAAACTAAAACAGTGAAGGGTGCCAGTGTAGTTGGGCAGGCAGCAGTAGCAGGAAGAAATTTAAGGCAATTCTGCTGCCTTGGGGCATGAGTTATTTATCAAATTGGACCTATCTAAGAATCTGTGCAGCCTTTAGATTGAATATTTTTTCACCCAAGCTGTCTGACTGCTTGCAACAGTCCTACCTTCCTTTGTTCATTTAGCATTGCAAGTGGTTAAATCCTGCTTGAGTAATGCCCTGCCACCTACTGAAAGGGCTGAAATGACAAAGAGAACACCAGGAATAATGGGTTGTCTGCAGGATCACATGGCTCCCTCTGTATGTCTTTCCCTGTCCCACGCTTGACACAGTCTGTCTGGTTCATATTTAGACCTTTCTGCCACCACCTCCTCTTGGCATCTTGCTCTTTTTCACAGCTTTATAGTGCTTAACACACCAGTTCTATTCTCAGCCAGCACTACTGTTATATGCATGATTTATTTATTATAATGAAGTTAGCAATGCAGGATTACAATGGAGGAGATATCAGGAGAGTCCAGTGAAGGAACCAAACCAGCTAATTATATCAACCTGCCCACTAACCTTTCAGACAAGACCTTGAAATGAGACTTCCAGCATGGTGGACCTAATAAAATAACAGGTAACACCAAACCACTGGATATATAAATAATAATAATAATGAATAAAGCTTTGGGGTTTAGAGCTTTCCTCACAAGTTCTGCTGATGCATTTAGAAAGTTTACAAAGCTCAATGGGAAATTTTAATAGCAGGTAATAATAGCAGTCTCATCTACTAAAAGAACCTGATTCTGACCTATTTTATAATAGGGTTATTCAAAATAACTTCACTGACATCACAACATAATGGGGCAAGAAAAAATAGAATCAGTCCCCTGGTATTCATAAAATAACCTGCCTGGGCAACAGAAAAGAATCATGAGGGGAAACCTGAATAAGTATCCATATAATTAAAAAATGCTGGAGAAAGGTGTTTTTTTTTTTTTTTTTAACTGGAGCTGTTTTGATAACATACAAAAAGTTCATAACTGAAAGATCTGCAGCAGCTAAAATGCAGCTGTAGATTGAAGATGCAATGACAATCCACATGATTGATTGTAGAATTTATTGCCTAAATAGAGGAAGAAATAGTGGTGATAATAAACAGCCTTATTTTCTCTTGCCACAGGCTTGAGGGATTAGTCAAGACTGTTGGTATTTGAGACAAAAGCATCCAGAAACTGGGCACAACTGTTACCAGCTGAAAGCAGGATTTTTGTTACAGGGTCATACTGTCACAAGTCACACCATGGTAAGGGATTTAAGGATGGAAGAAAAGAATTCATAAATAGAAGATGGGGTGTAGTGGGAAGCCTACTTCTGTTCTATGAGATCACCATATCAGGGCTTCACTAGTTTGCTGACTTTAGATTTTTGGTGTCTCCATTTAAGTAGTGTAAGAGCTATCAGGTCGCTGCAGCTAAGCACAGATGAAAAAGGCTGAGGGAGACCATGGGATGCTTCACAGAAT
This sequence comes from Psilopsiagon aymara, assembly GCA_024733675.1. Lineage (NCBI taxonomy): Eukaryota > Metazoa > Chordata > Aves > Psittaciformes > Psittacidae > Psilopsiagon > Psilopsiagon aymara. Next base: position 6,736 of record JANRGW010027227.1, on the reverse strand, counting down.
GAAGAAGGTGGTACTGGGCTATCAAATGCATTGCTTACAGAGTTAAGCCTCCTTTTTCCTCTATTGAACACACAGGCTCTGCTCACTCTACATATATCAGAGTCCCAACGGGAAAAAAAAAATAACCTGCTTTCTCTGTCTTCTGAAGAATAACTAGATACAGAAAGGGGAAATAAAACTGCTGTCTTGTGGCAAGGCAGCTACATCCTTTTGGTGGGTGAAAAAAGAGAGATGAACAAGGCCTGCAGGCTACCAGGGCATTGACAGTACAAAGCCATAAAAAAGCTGAGAATGTTTGCACTTAATTCACTTCATCTTTGCTGGGTACATGTTCTTACACGGGGATAGGAGCAGAGGCATAGACATCTAATCCTGCCGTTGAGAAATCTTAAATTAGGCCTGAGATTAAAGGTGGCACAACTGACACATAGGTACATCTGAGCTAGGTTTAGCCAAAACACGTGAAAATGAGGGGCAATGACATGAAATCCTTGCTTTTCTATGACCTGTCTTTGCTGCTGTTGGCAGAAGTAGGTAGACAAGCTTTGCTGTGGTAGACTTGTATCTTCTGCTCGTAGCAAGGTACTATGCAGAGGTTAACTTTAAAGTACGAAAATGAAGCGAATCATTAGCTAGAAATTCAGTCTTCTATGGAGAAATGGGTTTGAGGCAGTTGTGTTATTGCCTCTCAGGAGGCAAGTCCTGATACTAAGAATCCTCTTGTCCTTCTTCTTCACACGTACCACTACACATTACTGTGGTAAGGTTGCTGACATCTCTTTTCCTTCAAACCTTTCTTCTCCCTTGGAGCTGTCAAAGTGCTTTTGTCAACAAACATGAATAGATCCATCCATTGCTTTCTTTTAAAAAGCAAAACAAAAAATCACTTCAAGCTCATAAGAAAGGAGACGAAGAGAAAAATAAAACTTTTAAAATAAAATCTCTCTTTTTTGTTACTGCTTGAATTACCTTAACTCTTTTCCATGTACTAATCTTCTGACTTTCTTAATTTGTGGGTCTCGCTTAATATAAAGGTCCTTAAATCCTTAGTTATTTAAGTTGTTGTCTTTTGTTTTGTTATTTTAAGAAGAATTCTTCTCATATGTTACCTGTTCTGGCTAAAGTAATTTCAGGAAAAGAAGAATGATCCTACTTCTGATGCTTATATCAAACAATTGTATTAGTTGATCTAAAAATGAAATATAAAAAAACCCTAAAAAAATGAAACCACCCTTTAAGGCATGTTTCAACAACTGCTCATGCCTAGACTGATGCAATAAGGGTTTAAATCGAGGTTTGAAGTTGTAGGAGGTGGTAAAAATGAATGACCTGTCTACAAGGATTTACCTCTGCTCTCTCCTCTGGACAGAATTTGCTTAAAATTCCTCTCTTGAAGCTGTGACTGTGAGGATCCCACTCCCTGACCTCTGAATTATTAGTTATCCACCTTTTTTTGCTGTCTCAGTGCCTTCAACTTTTTCAATCCCTCTCCTATCTGATGCACCTCAGAGGTTGTGGGATCTTTATTCTCCTCTTCCCACCACTGTTCTTCTCTCTTTATATGCAAATGTGCTGGATGACTTCCCCAAACACTCTACAGGCAAATCTTCCTGTGGGTTGACCTCCTAATTTGGGGAGTAAAACTGTAATATGTCTTTGTCAACTCATACCTGAACATATGGTGGTATTTTAGTTGTGAATAATTTCCTCAGTCTCTGTAAGAAGGTAAGGAAGGTATGCACAGAGTGCTTTATTTATCCTTGGTACACAATCCAAAGCTCCTCAGAGTTGTTTGGTGTTTCATAAACGACTATGAGTGAAGCATCTTCAGGAAGACTCATCTGTACTCCTCATTCATTGCAGACATCTTTTGCTGCATGGCATGTTGTGGGGGTTTTCCCCTCTTGATGTAGAAGCTGGGGGTCCAAATACACCCTTGACAATCTGCGTGTCCCTGTGAATCCTGATTTGTGTGTCTTTCACTATCCAATAGAGATCTGCTTTGCAAAGCTAGTACTAAAAGTCACTTCATTTTCCATGTTTTCTCCAGACCACATTTTTCAGTGGACCTGCTGTCATCTACAGTTATGCAGGTATGACTCAATGGAGGGGAAAGAGGAAGGTGCAATAGTGTAGGAGAATTCCTCTATGCTTAATACTTGCATAGACTTATGCTTAATACATATGGATGAGTTTAGTATTTAAACTTTAGGGTTTTTTTTGAGAATGGAAAGTACACACGGTCATTCCATTATGTATCTCTTTTTGCATCATGCTATTCCATGTCCCTTATTAACCAAAGTGAAACAGAAACTATCTAGGTGCAACCCAGGAAAACCTGTAGAATAGGGTTTCCCTATAAAACCATAAAAAATACCATAAAAAACATAAACCCATAAAAAATTATTTCTGTCAAACAAAGAGAAGTATCAAAGTGTTTCCTGTTCTGTTTTACAGTTGTAAAGTAGAAGTTACAAGAAGGACATTAAGTTTCTCTGGTATAAAGGGAATGAAAAACAAATCAGGAACACTTCCACTGTTTTTGTGTCATTTAATGCCTGTTCTAAGAAAACAGCCCCCAGAAGAACTCCTGCAGAAGATAACAGATGTTTTCCTCTGATTAACCTGGAATGGAGTGAGTTTGACGTGTGCCAAATCCCAAAGTCCTTACTCAGACAAAACTGCAGAACTGTCATTAATAATGCCAGAAGGATGTGATATAAGTATCAAAATGCAAAACAAAATCCATACAGTAGTATGGTGTAAAATAACTCAAGCTTAAAAAAGTGTATTGCCTTCAGAACTGATGTATTTTACCAAAGTGGCCGTCTGCCCCAAAGGGGGAGAGGATAGGGGAGGGGAGGGCATGGGCTCTGAAGTACTGGATGAATGACAGGAAAAGAAAGAATTCTCATCCTCAGAACACCTCTGCTTTCATCCTAAGCAAATTAGACATCAGGAAATACACTGAAAGAAAACTTTCTTTCCAATAAACACTTTAAAAAATATATCTGAAAAGATGATTTAAGAGGACAATGACACAGAAGTGTATAATGAATCTGGACCTGTGCTGCTGCATTTATAGAGGCTTTCCTGCAATAAAATAGGTTAAAAGACAAATTAATTGTATGCTTCCTCTTCAAGAGAAAGAGACCAGTGGTAGTTACTATGGCAACTACTTGCAATTCATCCTATTAACTTTCTTATTGGAGGAACAATCAATAATGATACAGATCACTTTAGGATAAAATATACATGAAGGCTTTTAAAAAAAATATATTGTTTGTTCTACTTTCAAATAAAACCTGATATGTTCTTGAAAAAGCAGAGACAGTGTTAGACAGAAATAAAATGTGGATTTGCCAGAAAGGGAAAAAAAGGTAAGTCAAATTGTACCAAAATGCATTTTCTCTTAGCAACTTAGCAAAATGTTCAGATTAATTTCTTCTGTAATGTTTTGACATTTGTGCTCACTTTGATTTTAAAGGTTATACCTTATTTAAAGGCATAATACCGTATGCTGATATCTCTGCTCAAGCTAGTCAGGTGTATTCACACTCTTTAGAAGGACTAGATTACCACTACGAAAACCTTTTGGAAATGCTGTGCTGTAGACAAGCAGTATGACTGATGCCCCACTTTCTCAAAGAGCTACCACAGATCTTGTAATCTCTATTTCACATTAATTTACAGAAATGGAATAGAAAGAGGGACCCATCGAGATATCTCCTGATTCCTGTAACCCAGGCAGTTATGACAGCCAGGCTTAGTTTCCCTGTTGCTGACTTTGTACTTCTCAGTGTGGTCTATAGAATACTATAAATTCTCAATCTTCCTCTATTGGATTTGAGAAATGGTGATTTCTTAATTCAGCTGAGACATTCCTATGAGGTTTTACAGAGCAACTTACCTTGTGTCTTTTTCTTTATTTCACATGTGGATGGTCCTGTGCTCCCTTGAAAATATTGAGAAAATGGAGTAGTGACTTCTAAGGTTAGGCATAAGACCTGAAAGTTGCGCCTTCTCAAAGACATCCCAGCACATTGCAAATAGCCTCTGATTGCTTTAAGCATTTCTTCCCTAAGTCTTGAAATTTTTTCTATTTCTTTCAGTTCTATTTGCATCAGACTAACTGCCTGCAAACCATATGAACACAGACGACCTATTCCAGATGCCAATATTTTTGCATCCAACTGTTCCAAGTCTCTTATTGCTGAATATGGCCCTGTTATATCAGTTCATGACTCAAGCTCTCTTAATGTGCATATGATTGTAAATATGTAAGACACTAACGTTTTTCGGTTTACAACACTAGAAAAGCCAAGTATGGTGTACTGCTATTTCACTTACAGGTGTGAATTGTAATATATTATACCAAATTCAATGCAGTAGCACTGTGTAGATTGTTGAGGCCATTGTCTCATGAATGTGTCAGTCTTCTAACACTGCAGAATTTTCTGAGGATGAATTTCACTGGACCGAGTACATAATATGACTCCCTGGAAAAGAGGAATGTTGGAACGGGAATATTCCTCTATACTAGAGAGAAGTTTGCTCATCCTAACTTCACCCCTGTTGACATTTCACAAGCCATAACTCTCTGCATTTCTTCTAACTTACAGAGGTTGGTCCTTTCTATAGCAATTCTAAATTCAGATCATCTTCAAAGGAAGAATGCAAAATACTTTTGAATACAAAAGTGGAAGAGATTGCACAAGTTAATTTACCTCAAACTGAAGCTTTTGATCTGCTATTCTTAGATCACTTCATTAACATAAACATGACCGAAACAGTAACATCTTAACCTTCTTTTCCAAATCACCCCTACTACTAATTTATTTTTTTTTCCATGTAACTTGAATTCTTGATCTACAAATCACATTTTCCTCTTCTCTCTATTGCCTCAAATTATGTATATATTACACATTTCTCTCTTACCAAAAGTCCTGAAACACCTTTCCATTGCAGCTGCCCATTTAGCCAGAACAAAATAAAACAAAATCTCTCCACATCTCTCATACATATTTTTTTCTTGCCTTCCTGTAGTCTTTCTTCAAGCCATAAAAAAAGCTATTTCTGGGTCATGAGGCTTTTCAAAAGATCATCTCATTTGAGGCTGCAGATATAGAGATGTCTCGCCATACTTGCTGTATATCTTTTTGCTTATTGCTCTTTCGCAGGCCCAGGAAAGTTAAGCTCTACATAAGCATACCTTTTTTTACCTAATTGCTCTCTTGATTTTTCCCCCTGCTCCACACCTTATTTTGTTAAAGTATAAAATCTCCAAGTATCAGTATCATTAACCAGCTTCAAATTTTGCCTTCATTTAAATAAAGTGCCTGGGAGAGGAGAGTGTGGCTTAGTATCCTTACCAAGAAAATGCAAAAAATTACTTCTGGCTGTTCTTGTATCAGCCCAATGAAAGGAGACCTGACAATCAACCTGTCAGGATAGAGTTTTTATGGAAAAAGATGAGCAGCAATTCCCAGAGAATGCACTTAAAAGCTCTACACAAACAATATCTTTTTGGAGACTTAGTTTCTCCTGCCCTTTTAATTTTCTTCCCTACACTTAACTTTTAAAAATATTAAGAGGAAACTGTCACAGTGTATTTGTAAAGTGAAACATGAGGGCTCTTCCAATGCCAATAATGCTGTGTGTACTGGGAGTATTCATCCAAACAGTTCAGTTATAAAGTACACCAAATCAAAATGTTGTGAATCAAAATGGTATCATAATAAATTGGATGTAGGGACTGCTTGGAGTATGAAAGCAATAACTGAGACTTCAGAAGGAGGATTTCTCTGTTGTTAGAGAAACCTGTACAGTGCAACTGGGAAATGGTTCAGTGGGGATCCTTGTAGCTGGTAGCATTCAGAGTTGAGAATACAGTGCCAGCAAAGATTAAAAAAGAAGACAAGACCTGGCAAGAAAAGTCAAAGGAACATGATGCCATCAATTAAGCTTCTTGCTGCCTCAGCTGCCATAGCCTGTGTTCCTCGATGACAATTGTGACAAAGTGACATGAAAGAAAGGAGAGGAGATTAACCAGTCACTTGAAAAATAACTGCACATGCTTCAATGTTTGTTGCAAATAGATTTATTTCTTTCAAGAAGAACTTAGCTAGCCTTGAACTCCTAAATATCTGAGGAACAGCACAAGGTTTGATAAACTTGCACTATTTGAGATCGCTAACAGAGAAAGTTTAAAATACAGGTGTAGATGTTTTATCTGCCAGGAATCATTGTTTGCATTTGTTATCTTTGTATGAAATAGTATGAATTAGTGCAACATAAGTAGTGTGTGTGCATGAGAAAGGCTTTTGCAAGGCAGGAGTTAGAGGTCTGAGTCTGTCCCTCTGCAGTGCTCCCTGGTGCTGGCAGCTCTTCCCTGAAACATGCTGGCACTGGGAAATACTATCTGGGGACTTGCATTTCTCACCATGCTGTAAGGGTGAGATGCTGAATTTAAGATTATCTGTCCCTTTTTGGGAGCCAGGACCCTGAAAACTAGAACTTGCCATTACAGAGCTTCTTATGGATTTACATGTGGAGGCACAAATCCGTAGTCCTAGTGGTGCTTTTCTGCATTTCAGCATCCTAAATATATTCTTGGTTTCTGCCATTCCCATGAGATAAGAAAGCCACATAGAATCCTAGAGTAGTTAGGGTTGGAAAGGACCTTAAGATCATCTAGTTCCAACCCCCCTGCCATGGGCAGGGACACCTCACACTA